>PVIC010015660.1:0-35118 GCA_004025085.1 Thryonomys swinderianus
GGAACTTTAATCACTTTTCCAGGCCAAATACAAACAGCCTTCTAGCGTCCTTGATTTTTGAATTGTCCGTGCCCCTCTTTACCAGCATTAGCAGAAATAATTGAAAATCTGGAGCACTTAAATTCATGTTATTTTTCCAGTTTTAATTTCTACTAGTACTTATTTCCAGTATAAAATGATTACATTCCTTATGGGGAGTTGGGACCTGTACACGAAACAGCCTTAAATGCAGCTTCTCTTCTATGAGAACTTTCCCAAAATGAAGGACAGATAAAGAAGGGGATCTTTCTTAAATTTAAGGCTGTGTGTCTGATTTATTTCACTTTACATTATGGTCTCAAGGTGTACCCATTTTCATGCAAATGACTCGTTTACCCTTCTTCACGGCAGAGTAGTGCTCTGTGTTGTGTAATGTAAATGTCACATTTTCTCTATCCATTGATTTGTTGCTAGATCTTTCTCATTTAGAAAGGAGATTCAAAAATGAATGGTGGGGGAAGTATTTTGATAAACGGATTAAGGTACATCACATCCCCCTTAAGGAACACAATCATTTTGTAACTCAAAAAGGTTTCAGGAAGTTTGTTAATGTCTTAAAACCACAAGAGCGTCATGTGTTCATGCTTAGAGGAGCCTCTCTGCCCAGAAAGTTTTGGAGGCATTAAAATTTGACGTGCAAAATTATGCATACTCATTAGTAACTGCGTGACCCTGCAGTCCACGAACACACAGATAAGGTACAGATGGAGGTAAGCTCGCTGTCTGTGCGCGAGCCCCTTTCTTCCAGCTGTGAGATACACGGACACTGTCAGCCTTGAGCCCGCGCTGTGCGCTAGAACCGCAGAACTCAATCCTGAGCACGGCCGCCCCCTGCCGCCGGGCAGTTCAACCCTGACTCACCGGCGAGGGAGGACACGCCCTGCTGTGGCTGCCGGGGTGGCCGGTGACTCTCGCTCTTACTCCTGGGACACCGCGCTCTGTCTGACGCGAGCCGCCACCGGCATCAGCCCCAGAGGGCCCTTGCGCGCCTCACAGCCCCGGGGCTGGGTGCGGCCCCCGTGGGCGAGTCTCCGCTTCGGAGAGCGGGGCGGCCAGGGTCGGGCTGGCGCTGTGCGCGGGCTGGGAGGGCAGCACGTGGCTCCTGCCTAATGGAGCTCTCCGTGCGGTGCGACTCTAAAATCATTGAAGCCAAGAAGCACTATTAATTAGAGCTGATAAAAGCATTAAAGGAATCTTTAATCCTCTTCTTTGGGGAGCTGGAGGCTTTCACAGCTTGTCATTTATGCTGGGAGGCCAGGAGCCTAATAGATTTCTCCTGGCCGAAGATGCTAATTATTAAAGGCTCACCCTGCAGAGCCTGGAGCGGCTCCGGCCTCCGTCCTGAAGTCCCTCCGGGATGTCTGGGGACGGCTTTGGGCTGCTTCGGACCAGCTGACGTCACACTCCTGAGAGACCCTCATCGTGGGCGCCTGGGCATGCACATCTCCTAGGCACGAGGCCATGGAGCTGGCAGTGGACCAGGAGTGCAAATTTTAGATGCTCTTCCTGTGGGTCTGTTTGCTATTTGTCAATTGTTTTATTTTCTCCCTTTCAAATAATTGGTCTTTATATTATATCATCATATTGAGTTTTGAGAAATAACTGTAATGATCAAATATTTGCTTGGCTCGCATTTGGAAGTCACTTTTTCCCACGTGAAGAAATTCTGGTCAACACGCTCAGGATCTGAAGCTGCTTCTCTCCCCTAAGCTTTTGCACAGCCTGTGCGATGTTTTCAGTGGTGGGAAAAGCCCACAGGCTGCTGGAGAGCCGGAGCCTGGCCCTGTCCACAGGCCCTCGGGCAGAGCAGCTGTGCGGATGGTGACACAGTGGAATCCATGTGCCCAGGAAGGCGCCGGTGCTGGCTGTGACTTCGGCCCCTGGGCCCCCGATGAGGTGACACTTGGCCGTGCGGTGCCCTAGAGTGACCCCCTCCCCGCCGCTCTCGGATGAAGATGACGGGGCGCTCCCGCGGCGGATGCACCCTCTCTGCCCCCTGAAATCGCTGCAGGCTCTCTGTTCTTGCTCGCTGGTTGCAGCCTTGGCCCGGTTCACAGACGGGCTCCAGCGTCTCCCTGAGTGCCGGTGGGAGGTGCGGCTCAGACAGCCCCCAGCCTCCGGGGAGCGTCGCCCGACGCCCCTCTCCCCACTCAGGCCTGAAGCAACGGGGCTGCCGGACCGTGGACTGACACCTCCGCGACCGCAGGCCCAGGCCCGGGCCCCTCACGAGGGCGCGCCGCAGGCCCCCTCGCAGCGCTGGGTGGGCTGGACGGCGCCCGAGGCTCCCACCGGTGCCGCAGAGCGGACACCAGCCTGTCTGAGGGGCGGCGCTTCCGTCGTGCTTGCTCCAAAAGGAGCGCCCGCCGACAGGGTGCAGTTCTACTTAAATTGGGACGCAGAGCTGCTCAGTTCTTAAAAATGATCTCCTTCCTGGATTTCTTAGAGACGTATCTTCTTATTCTGTGTCCTTTCCTCCTCCCCTCCCCCACCTCCTCAGCGCCAGTGAAAGCCAGTCTGTCTTCCATGAGGGTCTCAGGGAGAGAGGCCTCCCGCTCGGAGCCAGCCACGGTGACCCTGCTGTTCCCACCTCTCCAGCCCGGGGTCCTGGAAGCTGCTCACCGCTGCACGTGCCCCTGGTGCATGGGCTTAGGCCCGAGGGACGCTCCCTGCTCTGATTTCTGTCACACAGCAGCTCAGCTGGACGCCCTGCTTGCTCTTCTGTGAGGGCTTTTGGTCAGGAGGCCACCATGGCCGGGACGGGCCGTCCCGGGGGCGGGAGACCAGGCACTGAGGGCACGCGTGGCGCTGCCGAGTTGATGGCGCCTCAGGGTTCTTTACTGCTGTTCAAGCGTGGCAGCCGGTTCCCTTCAGAGCCAGCAAACCAAGGGCGAAGGGAGGGTGTGGGAGACGAAGAGAGATGAGGGGCAGAGGGGCGGGTGGGAGCGGGAGGGGAGGGCGAGGGAGGGGCTGAAGGAGGAGGAGCAGGAGGGGAGGACGGAAGGACCGGGAGAGAAGAGCGTGGAAAGAAGGGAAAGGGAGAGAAAAAGAGGAAAGAAGATGAGGAAAAGCAGTGCTTAAGTTTCCTGTCTAATGACATTTTTAGTTGCTTTTATGCCAACACTCGACACGGACCAACTAGGAGTTTTGACAATCTCATGTGTTTGAAATAATTTCTTTTTGTGTTACTTTTGAAACTTTTATTATGTATTTTTTCATATGTGTATACATTTCATTTTTATTAGCATGTGTTTGCAATGCCTGACGTTTACACGCCTTGTGTGGAGCTGGCGCACGGACGGAACACGCCTCCGCCCCCTCATCATCTTCCCTGCCGAGTCCTCCCTGGTCCTCTTCCCACTTGGGAAGAGCCTTCTCCCTGCTTCCTACAGTTCGGCATCTCCGGCCCTCAGAGAAATGCAAATTGTAGCGACACCGTGATTCTACCTCTCCTCAGAGAGAATGGAGTCCATCAAGAACGCAACAAATGCTGGAGAGGCTGGGGTAAAAGGAACCCTCTGCACTGCTGGTGTGAACAAAACCTAGTACAAACAATACGGAAACCCGTGTGGAGATCAGCCAAAAACTAAAGCTACAAATTCCACTTGACCCAGCCGTTCCATTTATAGGCATCTTCCCTAAAGAGGTAAAGAGATCACATTACAGGGTTCCATGTGTACTGATTTATAGCAGCACAGTTCATAGTAGCTAAACTTAGGAGGTGGCCTATGTTCAATAGTAGATGAATGGTTAAGGAAAACGTGATACTCACACACCATGGAGTACTACTCTACCACAAAGATAAACTTGAGTCGTTTGTAGGAAAACAGATGTACTTGAAACCATGTTAAGATAAATCAGTCAGACACACAAGCTTAAATATTACAGCTTCTCTTGTATGAGAAATGCAAGCTATAAATACAGAGCCAAAAAAGGCAATTACATTTCATCATCATTTTTGTCAGGATGCACTTTCAAAGCACACAGAAATCCTTTCTATTTTGAAGTAAAGACTCACAAGAAGTTGCAAGCCAGTCGAGGAATTCCTGCGTCTTCCTGGTCCCTCTTCCTGTATGACCTCACTGAGCCACAGTGCAAGCTGGGAAATCCATTTGCACTTCCGCTCATTTTCCGCGGCAGATTAGCTCGGATGTCACCACTGTCTTTTGTTCTGAAATGTTGGCACTGATGGGATCTGTCCCTTACTTGCAGCCAGAGCTTTCCTGGCGGAAATGTCCCCGCCGTCGCACAGATGCATCCCTCCCGACTGGACGGAGAGCTGGGGCTGTGCCGGGGAGGGGCACCTCACGGGGGTCAGGACTCAGCATGTGGCGATACAGGAAATCTTCTCAGCTGTACATTTTGGGGGTCTCACTCGGGAATCGGGGTCTTCCAGTCCTGTAGGCGATGGTGTCTAAATAATCATGCTCAGGCTCCTGCCTGGGCAGGCCCGAGGCCTGCTGGATTCCGCAGCCATTCAGAAAGTGAATCCCGCTGAATCTGCTGCTCAGTTGCCCGCCTGTGGTGGGGTCTGGCCTTCTGCAAGTGCTTCAGCTCGTGGGTGGCAGGTGGTGGCAAGGGCGTGAGCCACAGGACGGATGCTGTCGACTGCAGGGTGCTCGAGGCGTGTGAGGAGATGAGTGCTTTGATTGTGTCCCCCAAACGAAAGCCACACTTAGATCTCAGGCTTTCCCTCCCGGGGGGCGACCAGGAGACCATCATGCTGCGCAGAGCCGACCGATCCTGCCTGTGCCCGGGCCAGCACTGGGCACAGACGCCTGCTCAGGCCCTGTCTTGAGTATCTTGGCCGTATGTGAATGCCACCCACAGCCCTGCGTGAGAGAGCAGCCCAAGCCCTGGCATCTCTCAGCATGTGTTTCCAGGGTGCTGGGCTTTGAGTCTTTGCCAGAGGAGTGTGGAAGCTGTCTCTCACACTCAGACACTCACGTGTGTCACACAGCGAGGGTCTAGCATTACAGAGGCCCTGGATGTGGGCAGCTGGGGGGCACAGGGCGCTGGAGAAGTGGGCCAGGAGCGAGGCCAGGCATCAGGGATGGCGAAGGCTCCTCCCTTCCCAGTCTGGCCAGGCCCCGCAGAGACACCAAGACCCTGTGAGGCTTTTCCTTGTTACTGTCCACTTTCGGCACCAAAAGCGTTGCCCAGGTTGCAGATCTGACCGAGCCGCTAGGACAGAGAACTCACAACTCTGAGCCAGATGTCTCTGTGTGCCTCACATTGGGTCTGCTGGGCACGGCCCTCCCCAGCACAGCTCTGCCTGGGAGGAGAGGTGGAGAAAGCAGGGGAAGAGGGCACCGACCCTGGCAGAAGGTGCTGCTGGACGCTGTTCCTTCATATTTCACCACGTCTGCTGTGCAGAGCGGGAGCTCGGTTTTTTTCCGTTCTGTGTCAAGAGGCACGAGGAGGAAACCTAACGAACAGGGATGCTGGGGCTTCTGCCCGAAGGACTGATCTTGAAGAATCACTTACATGTTTGAGAAAATGTGGTCCCTGCAGAGGCTTCAATTCAGTGGCAGCCTCCCTGAATGGGCCAAGATTTTGTCCTGTTTGGAAGCTAAAATGTCAGTGAATCACTGATTCATGGGTATTGGGAGAAGACAGGACACTCCCGGAGAACGCATTGCTCAGGTAATAACTTCCGGAGAAGTTGTATTTTTGTGTCTTTCTGTGTTAGCCAGGGCTCCCATGGCAGAGATACAATACCTGACACTCACCAGTTAAAAAGAGATGTATTTGGCTCACAGTTTAGGGGATTCTGCTCATGCTGCCTACAAGGTAGAAACCGCATGGTGGAAGCGCTCGGCAGGGGAAGGCTACTTGCGTCATGGCAACCAGGAAGGAGAGTTAGGAAGAGCTGGCGATGAGAATCCCCCCAGCCAGGCCTCGCCCCAACTGCCCCACCTCTTCCACCCCGGACCCCGGCTCCTCACAGCGCGCTCAGGGAGCGGCTCGCCAGCGATGAACCCAGGGAGGAGTACAGCACCCCGGGGCCAGTCACCTCTCGAAAGCTCATCTTTGAGCACCTGAGACTTTTGTGGGATGTTCTAAAGGGAAGCCACAGCGCCGTCCAGGCCCTGAGTCCCACAGGGCAGTGTAAGAAGGCGGTGGCACCGTCCACACAGGAAGCTGTGCTACAGGGGCAGTGCTGGGCCGGGGAACACAAGGGTTTTAACCGTGAGAAGGAAGGTCATCACTCTGGCAGGAGGCTGGGCCTCAGTCCCCCTCTATGGTGAGGAGCTGAGAGGGCAGCCGTCGCCCTGGAGAATCCGCACTGTGTGACTGGCCCTCCTGCTGTTGGGTCACCCTGATCTGCACGCTCTCCCGTCTGTCAGGAGATGCTGCATCTGTGAGGAGCCCAGCGTGGATCAGGCTGCAAAACCTTGACCCCGTCTCTGAAGTCCTTCGGATTCCGGCTGCCATCTTTGCGGTAGTGTGGGTGCTGAGTGGGAGAACCGAATCCTCCTCCTTCCTGGAGACAGCCAGGCTCAGCAGGAGGAGGCAGCTTGGCACACAGATAGGCATACAAGTGGTGCCTTGGACCACGGCTAATTTGGGGGTTTGCCTCTGGAGGATAATGGTTTTCAGTACTTTCAGGACCAGCAGTGCTATCTATTTATATTCTTTTAAAGTAATTAAAAATTCACACCCAGGGCATTCCTTTATGAACATTTTACAGGCCTCGTTTCTCGTTGCCGGTTTTCTTTATGGACGGTAGGCTTCCCACCCTTTCCGCTTCCTCCCGGCGGGGGCCTGGGCGTCTGCACACAGCACCTTCTGACGTCCGGCTCCCCCGGGACACTTCCAAGGCTTCACGGAGGGCGAGACCGAGGACCACGACCCAAGCCTCACCATGGGCTGCTGTGCCCAGGGTGACTCACACCAGGAAGCCGCCCCCTCCATTTGTGGAGATGAGGGGGAGGCCGAGATTGGATACAGCGCTGGCCTCGGTGAACTAAAAATAGCAGCTCTGCATCCTCCCTGCAGCCAGCCCAGGGCTGTTTCCAGCAAATGTTTATGACAGAGAAAGACATCCCCACTCTAGCTTATTCAAGAGAATGGCACTTCTCTGCTGTTCTCATGCAAATAGATGACCCAGAATGTTGGTGGCAATCTGCTGTGTTTTCTCTGGATTTGCAGGGCTCGCTTTGTTACCAAAAGTGTCCAGTGAGGAGGATGGGAAGGAAGAGCTCTCCTCCGCAGGACTGCGCCACAGAAGCCTGGTGTGGGGCTCCACTCGGCGGGGGCTCTGAGCTCTGGATCATCCCTGAACCTCCCGCCAGTGGCCTTAACCCCTCGAGGTGCAGCAGCTCAGACTTGTCGGTGCCCCAAGTCCCGGTGTCCGTCCACGGCCTTGCTGGGAGACAGGAGGCGGTGTTTACCTCTGCTCCGTCCCTGCCTCCCTCTGGGGCCACATCTCTGACAGTGCCGCTCCCTCAGCACCTTCCTCTTCCTCTTTTCCTTGCATCTCTGGCTCCCGACAGTCCTAGCAGGGGTAGAGATTCGAGGTGCCGTGTGGAGGTACCGTGGACCCTCGGTGGTGGGCTTGCCCAGGGGCTATAACTGTGGCACCTAAACTGTGGATGTGGTGCTGGTGTTTGATGGGAACCAAGAGCCTGAATGCATTCATCGTCCAGGCACCGTTGCAAGATCATTTCCCTGCAGCTGAGGCTGGCCTTGTTGCAGGCCGAGAGACATGCAAGTGCTTGTCTGGGCTTCTCAGACACACACTCAGGAATATCTTTTTTTTTTTTTTTTTTTTGAGACAGGGTCTCGCTTTGTAGTTCAGGCTGGCCCTGAGCTCACTATGGTGCCCAGGCAAGCCGCCGTGAACTCAGCAATCCTCCTGTCTCTGCCTCCTGAGTGCTGGGATGACAGGCGTGAGCCACCATGCTGACATTGCGGTATGCGGTGTTGATTGTTGGTGGGCGTGAGTCTCCACGCCCAGCATTATATGTGGTTACCGGGATTGAACTCAGGACCTTGCGCTTGCAAGGCAGGCTCCAGAACCACTGAGCTAACCCTCCGGCCCTAGGAATATCTTTGTGTGTAAGTAGATTTGTTGCTTCTGCTCCCTTCCCCTAAATAGCTATATCTCAAATGACTGTGAAGCTAGCTAATGAGTATGCCAACTTAAACTGTCAAATGAGCCAATGAATTTGTAGGACCTGTACACCAAAACTTACAACCAATGAAAGATGCTAAATACCATGTTTTTGTAATCCCACCTCTCCCAAAAAGGGTACCAATCCCGCTGATCAGTCACGTTAGTGTCCGAGTGCAGGCTGACCCGCTAGCGTTGAATGAAGTTTGCTCTGCTCTGCGCATCTTTTGTGTGCAGTTCTTCCTCTCGGACTTGCCTGCATGAGCCACGGCTTAGAGTCTAATCGTTTTATTTACAGTTTTGTGACACCACAGCGCTAAGCCTCCCAAGGCTCAGCATAGGCAAAAATCTCGCTTATAACATGGCTTTTGGATGTCGGGCTTGGGTGCGAATCAGTTTGGACCAAGGCTCAAGTTGACCTTACGCTGGGAGGTATAGACACAGCTCCAGGAGAGGTTTGGGCAGAATACCCAGAATTCTAGATGAGTCAGGTGTCAGCCGGTCCCCCAGTTTCCACTCGGCAGAGCTGTGATGGGGGGTCCAGAAGGAAAGCAGGAGTGTTCACAAGTGCAGTGAGTCGCGGACACGATGCAGAGAGAGACACTCGGGGACGGTGTGGGCTGGGAGTGGTGCAGGGCTGGAAGGCGTGGTCAGGTGTGCAAAGACTGTGTGTGATCCCAGCACTGCAAACAGCAAAGTGAGAGTGTCACATGGCCGTGGGAAGAGCCTCTCGTACTCCCGCGTCAGGTCTGGCTCTGTTTGCTTTTCCTGTGGAGACGTGAGGGCGATGGGGAGGCGTGGAAGCCTGCGAGTCCAGTTCAGCGGGTGTAGCAGGTGGGGAAGAAAAAGCGACACGCAGGACTGTGTCCCTGGGCTTTTGACCTGTGCTATTGGTACACGGGAGCATGGATCCAAAAAAAGGGAAATATTATAAGTCCCAACCTTCTAGACATCTGAAACTGAGTTCAAGTGCTCTAAAATTGAAGAACAGCAGAGGAATGCCGGAGGCTAAGAGTAGGAAATGTTTATTGGGAAAGAAAGCTTCTGCCTAAGAGGGATAGAGGGGGACCCTATCTCCCAGGGGATATTTATAGAGTAAATCTACGAGGTGAGGTGTGGTCAACAGATAAGATGTAAACGTTGGACAAGACCATGATCGATTGATGAGATGAATACTGATTACAGAGGAATTCAATGGAAAAGCAAATCATGTGACAAGCTGTAAGGACTCCCAGTTGGGGATCTTTCCTGGCGAGGATGGGCCAAGATCCTGGCACCTCCCCCACCAGATGATTGATACCTATATAGAATATTGGTCACTGCTATTTATCCTACGCGGATGGGTACATTTTCCCCTTTCGCAGTGCTAACCTGCAGTGAATATGTCTGTCTTTCAAATTGCCTCCTTGGTGGTCCTCGGGGTTGGCTCCTTCGGGGGGCAGCCCTCTCTAATCGCCTACAAGATATCTAACTGGCGTGTCCACCTACAACACTGTCACTTGGCCTTCTGCTCGTAAGGACCCTCTGCTGTCTTGAAATTCTTCAAGATTTTTAAATAGGAAGCTTTGAGTTTTCGTTTTATCTGGGGACCCAGGAATTGTGTAGCTGGCTCCAGCCGTGAGAAGGATAAGGGAGAGAGAAAACGGAGGAGAAAACAGAAAGAAGTGGAAGCGGAGTTGAGAGAGACTGAACTGCTAAAGCAGAAGGCGCTGAACTCTGTTGTGTTTGGTGGAGAGGGAGGGAAAGAGGAGGAGGAAGAGAGTGAGGAGGAGGAGCAAAGAGATGGCGAGGAGGAGAAGAAGGCAGTAGACCCTTGAGCTACGACTGGCTTTACATACTTGGGTGACATAACTTGGGCTACAACTGAAATTTTAGTTTCAAATTGTGAACAAAGTCTTGAGTTATGGCCCGAATACTGGCTGCTTGTGTTTTAAGTGGTCTCAGACTCAGACTTAACCCCTAAAGAATTCTGGAAGGACCATGACAACATCCTTTCCTATGTAGGGCCAATAAAGAAAATTTGGGCCAATGTCTCTCAAAGGCACCGAGACCCATCTGTAGATAGAAGAGATGCTCTGAAGGCTGTGGCGAGGAGTCTGAGCCTGCACAGACCAACTGGAGTTATAAGCAGCCCTCGGGGAGGAAGTGCGTTCTGAAGTCAAGGGTCCGCTGTCTGTTGTCAGGGCGGCGGCCTGGCTCCCTTTTTGGGGCTATGCTCAAGGCTGGGGCTGTAGGGAAAGAGGTCTGCTCACTCACCGCGCAGTTTGGAAGGCTGAACGTTGAAGTCTGGCGGCCTCGCCTCAGCACGCCCCGCCCCCAAGCTGGCGAGAAAGGCGCGCGCGTGAGACAGGAGGAAGCCGAGGGGCTCAGGGCCTTGGCTCACTGCGACGACATCTTGCTCTGCCAGGAGCTCGCGGGGCTCCCCGCTGCACCAGCCCGTCCTGAGGGGGTTGCCCGACGACCTTCCCCTTCCCCTGGGCCTCCGCGGCTCCTCAGGCCCTCGGACGCCCTCTCTGCGCCTGGGCCCAGTTTCCAGCACTCGAGAGTTTTAGGGGGATGGTTCAGCCCACAGCCCAGCACGGCAGGTGGCTTTGGTGTTAGTATTTCCTGGAACTAAAATTAACATACGTTTGCTTGTGAAGAGAAATGACCATTTCTCTTTATTTTCAGTAAAAGCCTTTAAGGAAATTATTCAAACCTTATCAGCAGCTTGTTTTTCTTTCTTCTTTGAAAAGATGTGGTTCCCAGACCTGGGATCTCTCCATTATGTTTAATTTAGAAGCTTTTCCCATTTTTCAGCCTTTCCTGCAAAAGAATTTCAATCGCATTTGCTTTTATTCTCCTACAGCCTTCTGATTTACACCGAGGTCCGGAGAAGGTTTGCAAGCGGAGGTAGAACATGACTGAGAGGACCCCGGTGAGGCCCAGCTCAGAAGATGGCACGGAGTGCGTTAGGGCAGGGCCGGGGTGACACGCCTGAGCGCCCGTTTACCTCTAACATGCCGCCCCGGTCTCGCTCGCTTCTCGTCAGGCCGTATTCGTGAGGAACCACCCTTGCGAGGCTGAGAAGCGACCACGCAGGGCGGTGGCGACCGCTCCGCAGACCCATGAGGTGGGAGGACGCCCGCGGCCTGCTCTTCTCAGTCAGGGGATGCGGCGACCCCGGCGCCGCGCAGGGCAGAGACGGAGCACGGCTCTGCTCCCCTCCCTGTGCTCCCGGGTGCCTGGCGGGGGAGGCTCCGGGCGGCGGGAGAGGGGTCCCGCAGACACAAGGCCTTCCCTCAATCGGCAAGCACCACTTTCGGAAGTGGGTCATCGCTTGGGGAGAGAGGCCCAGGGCGGTGACTAGCAGGCATGGGTGAGGCTGAGGGAGGCAATGCCAGGAGCAAAGGCTGTGCCAGGGTGCCAGCGGCGGTGGGGAGGAGCAACAGGCGGGGGCCCTAACCCCCAGAAGTGCGTTTCCTGGGGAGGCAGAGACTTGCCCCCTTTACAGAGCCTAGCGCCTTCCATGGGCCTCGGGGACCCCCGCAGCCTTCTCCGCCCTGCTTCTGGGCCAGTGCCCTCCGGGGAGGACTCTGAGAGCCGCGGAGGCGGGCGCTGGGCTCATGCTGCGCATCTCCGGAATCGTGATGGGAAGGTGCCCGGCAGGCCTTCGGCATCCTGTGAGTGACTTTTCCTGTCCAGGCTTCTCTGGGTCCAAGGTGTGGAGCTGAGCTTAGGTGTTGGAGAGGTTTAACGTCAACTCACGACGCTTGTGATCTTGGCAAGAGAACAGCGTCAGGTTAAATGTCAAAGAAATGGGGGACAAGGGGGGATAATTGTGACCTAGGTCAAGACGGAGAGGCACAAGGGAGTGGCCAAAGTCTGGGAGGGGCCGGACGCCAGGACACCCCTCACCCACCCATCTACCCACTCGCGAGGAAACACAGACCAAGCACCAAGAGAACGATGGGGGAGGGCGCGAGACCTAGGGCAGAGTTCTCCTGCTCGGCTCTCTCGGGTCTTCGCCCTTCTGTCTGAGCTCGTGGCACCTGTCTGGGCTCCACCGGGCCGTGCCACGCTGCAGGGCAATTTCCCTCCTCGCTGAAGGGCCCCTGACTTGGGATTCGGCGATTTAGTCTCCACCACCCGCCCCATGTGTGACTATGTGCCAGAAGCTCCGAGCGCTGTCGCGTGGTCCTCGGAGTCGTCTGCTGCTCTGGGCTGACTGGATGCCTGAGGCTGATGGCTGAGAGTCACACTCGGCCAGAGGGTGGCATTGCTCCTCCGGTACCGCGGGGGCTGGAAGGAGGAGGCCAGGGCCGTGCCAGCGCCAGCTCCCCGGTCCCTCTACCAGTCTGTCCTTGAATTGACTTTCCTCTTCCCTCCTGAGACGGCCTCAGCCCTGGCCCAGGCCAAGGAGAGGGGAGGCTGGGCAGAGCCGCTTGCCAGCGGGCACGCTCCTCGCAGGAGGCTTCCTGGAGCGACGTAAGGGCGGAGCCCACTGACTGTCTGTGCTGCCCGCCTGTCCCAGTGGCTGGTACACAGGTGGCGCTCAGTATGTGTCCCCAGAGAGGTCGTGGGCACCTCGCGCGCGTGCTACCTGCCAGGGAGCGCAGGGCCCGAGCTCTCCCTCTGATCCTGCTGCCGACTCCCGGGCTCATTTCCCTGTGGTGCGGGCAGCTGCTGGGAATCCAGGCCAGTGTCTTCAGATCCATCTGGCGTCACCAGCCTGCTGATGCCAGTCTCTGGGCGTCCGAGGCTCTAATGGGTTGGCAGGAGGCTGGCTCACACCTCGGGACTTGCTGCGTGAGTGTGAGACTGAGTGTGTGAGCATGTCTGCGTGTGGGCTTGTGTGTGTACATGCCTAAGTATGCACTTGAGCACTGCCTTGTGTGTGTGTGTGTTTGCATGCCTGGGCATATGTGTATGTGACTGTGTACACATAGGTTTGCCTGTGCTGGTGAATGTGCACACATAGGATGGGTGTGTGTGCATGTGAGCATTTGTGTACATGGACATGTGTGTACGTGGCTGAGTGTGTGTTTGATGTGTAAGAGGGTGCGTGTCTGCATGCATGTAGGTGTGTGCATACTGTCAATGTGTAATAGTGTGTGTGTGCGTGTGCATGAGGACCACTCTCTGGCCCTGCTCGGGGAGGGGGAGGAAGTGCCGGTAACCTAGGCAGCCTTCTCTAACGTGCAAATAGCTTGTTTTTCTGTTCTATTTTGTTGCACAGAAAGAGCGGGAGGTGAATTGTGGGCGCAGCAGCAGAGGTGCAGGGAGCCCACCTGGGCTCTTGGCTTCTCTCTGCCCACCTGGTTTTCCGGGGCCCACGGCCGGCCCCGACTGCATGTGGCTGCACTGTCCTCGCCCCCGGGCTGCCCCACTTGCCGGCTCCGCGCTGCGTCTGACTGCGCGGCTGGCATGGCGCCTCTGGCTGCGCTGAGCTGACCCAGTTCTGGGAACGTGTTGCCAGCCGGCACCGGCGGCTGCTGCTGCGTCTCCTCTGCAGCCAGGCAGCTGCTTGCATCCTTTTTTTTTTTTTTTGCTTTTGAGACAGGGTCTCGCTTTGTAGTTCAGGCTGGCCCTGAGCTCACTATGGTGCCCAGGCAAGCCGCTGCGAACTCAGCAATCCTCCCGTCTCTGCCTCCCGAGTGCTGGGATGACAGGCGTGAGCCACCACGTCCGGCATTGTGCTATGTGGTGTTGATTGTTGGTGGGCGTGTCTCCATGCCCAGCATTATATATGGTTACCGGGGATCGAACTCAGGACCTTGCGCTTGCGAGGCAGTCACTGGAACCACTGAGCTAACCCTCCGGCCCTCGCGTCCTGTTTTTGACCAGTGGTGCCACAGCGTTTGCCATGGCTGTGCCGAGTTCCGCTTCCTCTGATCATGCAAGTTGTCCTATGTCAGACTCACGATCCAGCATTGTGTGTGTGTGTTAGTGTGTGTGTGTGTGTGTGTACATGCACACGTATTATTGTGCTTTTGCCGCTGACCTGAGGCATTGCCTCTTCCCACCTGTGGCCTCAGGTTGCGGTGTAGGTGGCTGTCTCTCTTTCCTCAGGGTCATGGCCATCTGTTCCCAATCCTGGACTGGCTGAGGGCCCCCCCAGAATGCGCCTACACCCCACCTTGTCAGGTTTCAGGGTGGCTGCCGGAAGAGCTAACCTGCCCGCACCCTGGGCTGTGGGGGGAGGGGAGTCACAGCTTTGGAGGAGGTAGCCAACGCCAACCAGCTTAGTCACTTTATTCAGGGCTGGGAGAGACATTTGGCCTAACACGGCTTCCGTCTCCCAGCAGATTTGTATTGCGCTTTGAAAAAGACGTATTTGTTGATTACCAGTTTTGAGGAAAAAGCCACAACTGTTAGAGGGCTGGACTGTGCCTTTGTTGAGTATTTGCAGCACGCGTGGCCTCACTCAGAACACAGCAGACAGGCCGCTCCCTTCTTCCAGGACTTGTTCCTACTATAGAGGCTTTGCTGTGTCCTCCCGTGGAACTGGCCACCAGATGGCGCTAAAAACGCTAAATGGTGCGTCCACCTAACTGGAAGGTGAAGCAGGACCGTGCAGAGTGGGCTGTGTGGCCGTCTAGCCTGCACGGTGGGCAGCTGGGCAGCTGGGCGGCTCCCTCCCTCCCCCCCAACCCCCGGTATGACCCGAGCTGGAGGAAGTGACAGCGAGGTCACAGATGCGGGTCCCTGTGCCGTGCGCAGAGACCCAGGTGCACGTGTGACTCAGCCTCCACCTGGAAACACGGTGACCAGAGCTCATGGCAGCCACTTAGTTTGCTCTAAGTTTCTTGTGCTCAAAAATATGCAGTTGACCTGGGGTCCCAGCTCTTCTAGGGACAAAAAGGGGTGCTTCCCCTCCCCCACCCTGCTTCCTGGCTTCCTCCTTTCCTTGTTCTCTCTCTCTTTCTTTTTAAAAACTTTAAAAATGTTGTCTTCATTTGACAGATTATAATGGTATGTATGTAAAGAGCTGAGTGTGTCATTTTGCTAAATGTTTACACCGCGGAATGATTGAGTCTGGAAATGAATGCGTCTGTCACCCGGCACATATCTCATCGCCCTTTCCGTGGTGAAAACACTTCAAATCCACCATTTTAGCAGTTTCAAATTGCACAGGCCCTGCCCTGGTCACGGTCACCATGCTGTGCAGAAGTCAGGACAGCTTCTCCGGGCTCGAAGCGGCTTCTGTGCTCTCACTGCAGCTTCGTAGCCTTGGCCGGCACCTGCCTCCGCCCTCCGGGAAACACCACCGACTGTTCCTACCAGAACAGCGTCCACATCCCCGCGTGGGAGCGAGAGCCACGCAGTGTCTGTCTTGCTGTGTCTGGCTGGGTTCACCGGACATAACGGCTCGATGCATGTCGTCACAGTGAGAGGATTTCTTCTTTTTAAAGGCTAAACGATACTGGTCATGGATACAGGTACTGTGTGTGTCCTAGATCTTATTTTCTCCATGTATCACGTGTGTGTGTGTGTGTGTGTATATTCTATTTACTTTATCCAATTTATCTTTATTTATTTACTTATCAATTGATTCATCATCATAGGTTGAATACCCCTGCAGCTACTGCGGGTCACGCTACACAGAGGCAAACAACATTTCTCCCACATTGCAATGCAGTCTGCACCATGAACACATGGCTGCGGAAGCCCACCTCGACCACCCGGCGACAGGGGTGCCAGGCAGGTCTCTGCGCTGCGGGAGAACCTGTCTACGGGCTGTGAAAGTTGCCCAGGGCAACTCAGACTTCCGGGCTGAAAGTTAAGCTCCATACCCGGGGTGGGGGGCAGAGTGGCACATACTTTATGTGGGAAACTTTCCTCTTCACACACACATATTTATTCACGACAGCATGGATGCCTGGGTATTAATTCTATACTTTGAGTTCTGATTCAAAATATGACTTTATTTTATACCTCTTATTTCCTGTTCTGGCTACTAAAAGCATTTTCAGTCGGCTCTATGTCCTTTAGACTTTGTGGGTTATCTTTCTTTTCTTTATTTTCCTGAGCATTTCCTTGTTTCCTGGCATTATAGAAGGCTCCAGGCGCAAGTTGTCCTAGAATTAGCCATTTCTCTGAGGAGAGCTGGTTCCTTTTTATTTCGGAATGATCGTAGGAGTCAAGATCTGGGTATTGGATTTGTGGTCTATTTTTGAAAGTGATTTTTAGAGACAAATATTATCTCTTTTCTCAAGTAGATTTAGATGGTTTAAAACTTTCTGGACAACCATCAGTTGTCTTGAAGTTTTAAATTTAATCAGCATGTGTTTATACAAAGAATTTTAAAAGTGTTCTCTCTAAATTATTTGTAGCTGTTATGAAAATTCATTTTTGGATTAGTTTAGAAATTATATTTCTTCTTGAGTTAAATTTTGATTTGTTTTCATCCTCCTGCTTTCTTCCAGGGGACACTGCAGTATTTCACTTTTTTAAGTGTAGGAAGGTTTAAAAGAGGTGTTTAGCACACAGCGTCTTTTGGAGATGGAAAGAGTAATTTGGGGCTGGGGAGAGACAGGACAGAAAGAAGGGAAGAGGAAGAAAATAAAACCAAGGTGCAATATTTAAAGTACCAAGTCCCCAGGGTGCCACACACAGTGAGGAAAGGGAAAAGAGAAAATGTAAATGAATGAAATTTGCGTTTAAATTCAGCACTGGTCTTGTGCCCACAGTTTGGGAGTCTTCGCCCATGATGAAAAATTAACTTGACACGTCCTTTACCCCCAAACTGCTTAGGAAGCTGTTTAAAGACGGCCAGCGGTGTTCCACTTAAACTGCGGTCGTGGCGCCAGACGGAGCATTCCTCCTCTCACTGTCACTTCCTGAGAAGTTCCCGGTGAATTCCGCGTTTCCTCCCCGAAACTCCTGATAGCTTTTCCCGCCCACATTCGTGCTTCACGGCCCCCACCTTCCTCCTGCAGGCCGGCGACGGAGGACTGCCCGGCCCTCTTCGTGCCACCTTCTGTGTGGCTCTCACTTCGGGCTCCTCCTCTGTTTGGAGCCTGCGACGATCTGAGGCTCCGGCTCCGTCTCACCCGAAACCTCGGTCTCCTTTGCGTGCAGCCCCGAGGTCCGGGCTCCCGGGCTCAGGACGCCCGCTCTGTTTTGCAGTGATGGAGCCGTGATCACACTGTCGATTCCACGCCTTTCCTACTGATGTCCACCTCATTCCACCAGTGGCCTGGGGCCCACCCCGCACACAGCTGCCATGGCCGGGTGTCTTCAGTCTGATGGACCCAGTCTCTCCTTGTCAGAGGCTCTAGACACTCTAAGAGATTCGTCGGGACGTTTAAAAGGCCCTTTATTATGAGCATGTCTGCTCTCCTATTGTGGCAGATGCGCATTTCAGGAAGGAATACCACACCTGCTTCCTAGTCTGCGTTCTGAACATTGAGGTGTTCAGTGGCCTTCTCTTGGCGGGTTCTGCAGGAAACACGCTCCTCTGGGGACCCGCGGCCCTGACTGAACCCTCCCAGCCCCGGTGACCCTGTCCTCTGCGGCCTCTGTCAGCGCACACAGGGCTTGGCTGTCTCTTAAAATTGTTCACATCGAAGGCCACAGCCTTGACTCCTTCCAGAGGGCAAGTCCTTCCTCTTGCACTGCTGTGACTCGGGGTTTTCTACATTCTGGCCTCTGCTTTCACACTTTTCCATTTTTTCCTTCTTGCCTTCCTCAGAGCTTGTTTCAAACTGCTGTGGAGAACTGAAGGGGGAGCACAGCTCTGAGGCTCCTGGGGCACCCTGGCGACACCAACCTAGCCCTAGTGTTCGCCTCTGGGTGAGGGTGAGTGTCGGTGACACCAGGCTCTCTGGCCAATAAGAGGGGACCTTGTACTGTTTATTTTCTCCGTGTGAACTCACATACTCTTTTGATGTTTGTTCTGTCTTACGAAATCACGATCCTGCAACTGGTCCTGTGGAAAGAAGAGAAACTACCTTACTTCAGTGGAGAGTCAGCCCCACGTGGCTTTCCACGTGACTTTGCCTCCTGACCCTAAATGCCTCCCGGCCCAGTTTCCCCAGCGTTTCTCTGGGGCGCACACCAGCAAACGGCCAGATGTCACCGGTGCGCTTGGCTCTGGGCTCTTGCTCAGGCTCCCCACCACCGGAGCAAGTCTGTTTTGTTCCTGAGGTTCCTCTCAGTCCGGAGCTCTGTCGCTTTCTGCCAACCTCCCCTGTGCCACTTCCTGCATCACAACCCACTTCCTCTGTCCATGTCCTTCCTCTCAGTGACAAGATGGTAATAATTTTTTTATTGCAAAGAATGTTCCTAGCCTCTATACCCACTTCTCTTCTCTTCATGGGTCTCCAAAGAATGAACCCACGCTCCCGCTCCAGGGCCCCTGTCTTTCCACTCCTTACAATAGAGTCTGGCTTTGTTCCCTCTGTGCCATTAGAACTGTGCCATGCAGCTGCCACATGTCACAAATCTCTTTAATTCTGCTCAGCCTGGCAGTGGCATCTGCTCTAACTCACGGGCCTCCCTCCCCCACGTTTGCTTCCACGGCTGTCGGAGCAATTTCCCAGCCCTCTCTGTTGACTCTGACTCTTTGAGAGCCAAGAGCGAGCGTCACAGGCTCACACCGAACTGTCGTCCGTGCTGTCCGCTTCTTTCTCCCCTTCTGTCTGTCCCTTCATCACTTTTCCTGGCTTTGGCCATTGCTTTGATGCAGAGAACTCCCAGCCTGTCTTTCTGGTCTTCTGGTGCTGTGAGTCCAGATCTCGGCCCCAGAGTGTATGTTAGAAGCTGAAGCATCACTTCCTCTTCTCCTTCCTGTTCCTATTTCCTGTTGTCTTTCCAGGAAGACGCTGGCACCGGATAGCATGCTGGTCTTTTATGGGATATTCTTTCCCCCGCCAGTTCCATGATCCACTGTCATGCTTTGAACTCACAACCTTTGCAGCACTTTTTTTCTCTTTTTTTGCATTTGTTGCTTTGTTTTGCTCTTTTTGTAACATTTTCCTTGTACTTTGGCTTTTATTTTTCATAAGGGAGCCTCTGTTTTCCGCTCTCAAGAGCCCATTCTTGTTTCCTGCCGCGTGTGCCCTGGTCCTTTGGTCGGTATCAGTGCTGTGCAAGTTCCAGCTGGGCTTCCCCGAGCCCCGCCCCAGCGCAGCCCGCCTTGCTGTGCTCTCGCCCAGAGTGGCCATTTGTTGCGACAGACCCAGGTTCCCCCATCAGCGAGCTCCGCGGACCTGGGTAGGAGCAGCTGTCCCGCCTCCTGTAACCGCCACGCCGCTCACTGCCCTCTGCACAAGTTGTTTTTTCCTATTTTTCAGTTTTCCTCCCATGTCTTTTATTAGTGCATATTGCTTAAACAGATCAATGGATTTTACTTTGGCAAATTGTCCATAACATAATGTATTTAACTTCTCCCCTCTCCAAGGCCCCTTGCACCGCCATCCTCCTGGTGCCACGTGTTGGTGAGAGGCTTCCATGGGCTCCATGTATTTGATCACTTACTGCCCACGATCACCCACCCTTCACCCCCTCCCGCTCTTCGCTCCACTTGTCTGGTAATAGTCTCCCTTCTGGTTCCTTGCGTATTTGTTTAGATTCTATATATTATGGGAGAAGATGTGATGTTTGCCTCTCAGACTCTGCCTTATTTTCCTCAGCATAATCATCTCAAGATCGACTCAATTTTCCAACAGAATTTTGCTCTTTTTATGGCTGAATAACACTATTGTGTCATCTACCGCATTTTCTCCATTTATTTTTTGATGGGCACTGAGGCTCATCCCACATCCCAGCTACTGTGTACTGTGCTACAATAAACAATATGCAGGTGTCCCTGTGGCCTGTGTGGCTGTATACCAAGGCAGGTACCCTGGACCAAATATTTTGTTTTTATTTTGGGGGGGGTCCATATTAATTTCCACAGTGGTTGTACTAATTTATATTCCCATTAGCAATGCAGATGGTTGCATAACATTTTGGGAAAATTTATTTTTCTTTTTTAGAAGATTGCAAGCTCTTCAACATCAAGGTCTATCTTCAACTTTTTGGCAGAGAACAACTCTATTCTGAATGATCAGGAAGTACTTGGATAAAAGGACGGATATTTGTGTGGTTGAATTTCTGGAAAGTTATCGCACTGTTAGTGTGTTAGTTACTTTCCTCTTGAGGCTGAGATGAAATCCCGACATCCCAAGGCAGAGAAGAAGGGGTTTGTTTGGCTTAAAGTTCATAGAGATTTTAGTCCATAATCGGCTGTCTCTGAGGCTGGGTTGGCAAACAAGCCTTGCAGCGGAGAAACAACATGGCGTGCCGAAGACAGCAAAGCTAACAAGAGGCGTTTGACAGCCTCTTTCTTCCCCATTTATCTTACTCGGGCTACAGGGATTAGGGTGGTGCCAAACCGGCTGCCCACATGCAGACAGAGGGTTAGGAACCAACAGCTTCACCCCAGCATCACACATTCCAGGTTCAGCTTCCCGTGAGGAGGAAAGTCCCACCTCATTCGCGTGAGGCTTGGGGGACGTCCAAACACAAACTATAACGTGTACTTTGCATTATGACCTCCTAGAACATTCCAGAATCCTGTTGACAACAGATTGTAAAAGACCAGTGCACTGAAAACCATTGACGGAAGTGATTTCTCTCTGGCTGTCTCTGGTGACTGTCCTTGTTTCCTGTAATGCACAGGCCAGTTTAGATTCGAAAGTCGCTTCTCCCAATTCAACTTTTTCATTCTGTGGCATCTACTGGTGACAGTCACAGAGAAGCCTGTCTTTTCCTCCTGGGATTTTGCCTCAGGTACAAAGCAATTATATTTTACCTGTAAGATGAACTCAGAGTAGATTCCTCAGTGCCCGCGCAAATTGCCTTGAGTACCACCCAATTCTGACTTTTCCTGGTGTAACCTGGAGCCCGAGTGGGTTGTTCTATTAGAGAGAAGCAAAGTCAGCGTCATCTCATCCGTGTCGGTGCAGAGTCACATTCACTTTGATCTCTCAAAACCCGAACTCTGTTTCTGTGCAAGTCAAGACCTGCAAGTCATGTAGCATTTAAAAATATAGCTTAGAGCAAATACAGGGTTTTAAAATCTGACCCACAGTCTGAGCGACACTAGCAATTTGTTAACTCTCAGCAAGATACATATTAAATTTTAATTTGTCAACGTGAAAGGGCGACATGAGACACTAATGGTATTTTATTCATGCTTCTGAAGCGTTAGGTTTCATTGGATGCGAAGAGCAAATACTTTCCCGCACCCTCTGACCGATCAGGGCCTCTGCTATGCAAGGGTGACCTACGCCCCGGCTTGGTCGCAGGTGTGTGCTCCCGGCGGCCTGTGGCTGGAATTATTGACAAGACTTAATAAAGAACCCTCACACAACAGTGACCTCAGCCAGAAAGGTGGAGCCTGGAGGTCTCTGAGGACCACTGCTTGGCTACTGTCAGTATGTGGCCCTTACTGCCAAGAGGAACTCATGATCCAAAAGGCTGTGAGAGCACCAACCATCAATCTTCTCTGTACAACAAGAGGGGGCGTAAAAAGAAGGAGAGAAGGATGCTAGTCTCAGTTGTATCAAGCCCTTTTGAGAAAACGTCTCTGAAGTCTTCTTTATACTGAGCACAGATTAGTCTCATGGTCACACCTTGTTGCTATGGCTGATGGGAAAAGTAGTCTTTAAACCGGGACTAGTGCCGCCCAGGGAAGTAAGGATTTTGTTACCAACAGAGAAAGGCACATTGCTGGAGCATTGCCATCTCCACCACCAACTGTAAGTACATCAGCTTCTCTGTGGGCCAAGGGACCCCTTCTGTGAGTAAAACTGTATGTGGGTGAAGATGTACTTGTGTCCTGTCATCCTAAACTTCTGTCTAGCGCCTGTGCTCACTGAGCAGCCAGCCTTGCCGGGATGGGTGCTGGGGACACAGCTTGGGGACAGCACGGTCCCATTCCCACAGTGCCTGGGAGGAAGGGGTCTCCTCATGAGACCCAGAGATGCATTCCTCAGTGTGCCCGGTGGGCGGGATGGGAACAGGAGGAGCGGTGGGGTTAGAGCTCCCAGGAGCTGACAGGCCCAGGAGGAGAGACCAGTGCAGGGCCGGTGACTAGTGACAGATTGTGCCACAGTCGGATTCAAGCCCCTCAGCCCCCAAGACCCATCACCCCTGCTTCCTGCTCTGCTCTGGTTTGTCGTTAATGGGCAGGGGAACTGAGGGCAGCAGGATCAGGGAACAGTATTAGATAGTGTGCCTTGGAAAGGCCATGGAGTCAGCAACTGTGGGGCCTTCCAGAAGGGAAGGGCACGGACCCTGTGCCTGGCTGGGAAGAGCACTAAATGCTGGATGAAGCAGAGAGAAAACGAGACAGGTGATGAAGCCGGGAAGTGAGGAGGCCGAATCACGTAGGGCGTGAGGGGACGGAATCAGGACTTCAGTGAGACAAGCCAGGGAGCACGCGTGGGTGACACGATCAGATCATGTCTTCTGGGGGAACTCTCGGGTTAACTTTAGTTCTTGCCAGGCAAAAGCACTTGATAAAGGCCAGCAAAAATTTCGAGATGAAATCGTATTTTCTCAATTATTGCTGAAGAACGGATTTGGTTATTCTAGAACAGACTTTTTTGTTTGCTAAAGAAAAATATTTTTCCTTCCTTCCGCTTTGAAAGTTTGAGGTACTCTGGCCACACCAGGTTGCTATCTGGAAGGCTGGTCCTGGTGACATGCTACGGTGCAGGCTGCTAAGCCACTGCGTGGTTGTGGGAAGACCATGTGGCCAACTCGCTGTGACCTCAATAGGCCCGTTATGGCTTTTATGTACGTCTTAGACTCTGCTTTTGGGTGTTCTCTAATTACATGACCTCCATCCTGTTCCTCCTAACGAGGAACACGCTGTGAAGGAAGCAGCACAGAGTGTGGGGCCATGCGGAGTGGCAGTGAGGTTCTCAATGCTCCAGGTCCTGTGGCTCCTGCCCAGCAGATCTGAGGCCACTGGAGTTTGGCTTCCCTGGACCAGCTGGGCCTTTTGGGCTCTTGGACGTGACTGCAGGTCACTGGAGGGTGGAGTTTCTGCAGCTCAAATGCTCTCTTCTCTGACCTGGTGCAGCCTGGTGCAGTGGACACACCTGGCCGTGCTGCCAGGCCACCGGCAGAGTGATGGGCCTCAAGACAATCGTCAGAACACAGCGCTTTGGGGCAGCCAAGTCACACACAGAGCTGTTTAGTGATTGTAAAATACAGTTTCTAGCCGGGCGTGGTGGCTCACGCCTGTCATCCCAGCACTCGGGAGGCAGAGACAGGAGGATTGCTGAGTTCGCGGCTTGCCTGGGCTACATAGTGAGTTCAGCGCTAGCCTGAACTACAAAAGCAAGACCCTGCCTCAAAAAAAAAAAAAAAAACACACACAGTTTCTAGGTCCATTCACATTGAATAAAGGCAATTAGCATGTATACAAGTTAGAAGAATAGCAATGGCATTGATTATGCAAAAGCTCAAAAGAAAGAACTTTCTCAGAGAATTGTACCTCATTACTTTTCCTCCCAGTGCCTGAGAGTGAGTTTACCAGCGAGCTCTAAGGACCGCCTGTGGTGGCAGAGAAGTCCCCAGTCGGGACAAAGAGTAAAAAGTGGGTCTGCGGAGTGAGTCTTTTAGGAACAGCTGCTGCGTATATCCAGATCTGGATTCTGGGACCCCATATGGCCTGCATCTTGCTTATGGAGGGATTTGGACTCAGATCTTTCTGAAAGGAACAGAGGCGAATAAGGAAATGTTGGAAGACTGACTACTGGGCTGGGGAGCACTGGGCCAAGCCCATTGTTATTATTTACTCCTTATCTCAACACCCTGCTCAGACCACAAATGTGACAGAGGCGTAATATACATGCATGAAACTTTACCTCCCACTTTAAACATTTTATATCCATGTCATAATGTGATCCTCATTATAGCCTGATTGTCGGATGAGCTATATTTCTGGGAAGTTATTGTCTTGAGGCTCTAGAAGACAGGCTTTGTACACTGAAGGGCTCCATGGTGTGTGGAGGATGCCATGTTCTCATGTTCCAGAGTGGCTCCCACTCTAATAGCTCTCAGTGGTATGATTGCTGTGTTCCTCTATGCCTGACCAGCACAGTGAGTCAAGTTCACCTAACCAAAGCAAGAAAGGAGCAGGGGATCTCCCCCTATTTCCACCTGGGATAGGAATTGTAGCAGATGAATGCTCCTGATCCCACAGGCAAATGCAGGCTTCGCACCTGCTCCCTGATGCACCAGCTGCAAAAGGTTGACCTGTGCTCAGGGATTTGGTGACTGTTGCTTCTAGCTTCAGATTCTATCAGAAGCCATAATGAAAATGCTTCTCATGTGCTGGAAACAGAAATGAGATGACATCATTTATCTGGATGAAAGGAAATATAATCAATTTAAATTTTGTGTACACATAAAAGGAGTCCACATATTATATATGAATGAACACTATGTTCTTTGTATGCATACCACTAGCTTTTTATGGTGTGCAATAAATACCCAAATTTAGTGTTTTAAACCAATAGCCAGTTATCACTCCCAGCTCTCTGGACACAGGCCAGACAGGGCTTTCTGTGTGGGTTCTCACAGAGCTGGAACCCTGGAAGACTCTGATCTGAGGCTGCATGAGGGTCTCTTTGAGGCCTTTCAGGTTGCTGGTTTGATTTCTTGCAGTTGTTGGAGCAAATTTGGATATCTGGTCGGAGAGTCCTCTCAGCTCCACAGTTTCCTTCAGGTATTAGCTAGAGGCTGTTTGCTAGCCCTTGGAGGTAGCCTCTATCCTGAAATATAATTCTGAGAGTTTAGATCTAAAATGTCTCCCCAAAGCCTTATGTATTAACAGATGGGGCTTTTGAGTAAAGTGCCCCATGAATTCATCAGTTTATAAGTTCATAGTTAAATGTATAGTTAGGAGGTGAGGCCTATTTGTCAGAAGCATGACCTTGAGAGGTATATTTTGCTCCCAGTTTCTCCCATCTTTTTCTACTTCCTGGCTGCCATGAGGAGCTTTCCTTCATTATGCCCTTTCATCATGCCATTTCTGCTTTCAAAGTAGCTGACTTAATTCAGATTAAGCCTCTCTTCAAGTTGCAGGTGTTGGGTATTTTGTTCTAGTGTCAGGATCATGACCAATACAGAAAATTGGTACTAAGAGTGGTGTTCTTGCTATGACCATACTTAAATATATGGTTTAAAAGCCTTTAAAACTAATCTTCAGGAGGAGTTTTGAAAGTGTTGGAGGTTAGAGTCAAAGAGAGGTCTGAAATGCCATCAGCAGAAATTGATGAACAGTTCTTGTCAGAGCTCAAAAACCCAACAGTTGATAGGAATGTGAACAGTAAAGGCCAGGCTCATGAAGCTTCAGATGAAAATGAGGACTATAATAAAAACCTAAATACAAGGCATGTATGTTTCATTATGAGAAAGAATTTATTTACATTTTGCTCAAGTCCAAGATTTTGTGTGAGGCTAAATTTAGAGGTAATGGACTAACTGATCTTGTGGAAGAAATTTCAGGGCAGCTGGATGGATACTATGGTCTCGATACTGTTGAACACTTTTAATCGAATCTACAGTCAATGTGAGAGGAAAAAGCAAAGGTAAATGATTTTAGAAGTTTACAGTTTCACCAAAAAGGGATTATGACAACGTTGGGGCCAAGGAGAGCACGGTTGTTAAAATAATTAGCATTAAAAAACTCAAATACATTGTACCAAGACAATAATAAGGATGGTTTCATAATAATATCTCAGGTATTGGCCAGACTCCATCCTTCACAGGCTCAATGATGTAAAAGCATAAAAAGACTTTGCTTTGGAAATAGAGCCTTAGGCACCTTACTTATTCAGGGATGTCTAGGAAAGTATGTCTCCAAGTTCAACTATCCAGGCCCTCTGAGGCCATTGTGAGTAGTCATTGTCCCTCCTTGTGCAAGGGGACCAGGCTACTGGTTCAGCTATCAGCAGACATACTTTGGCATCATGCACATTGTGCTAGGTGTGCAACCATGCAAAATACAGAAGTTGGAAGGTCATGGAGGCTTCCAACCATTTCAAATGAAAGCTTGAGGGAGACAACGTACCCCTGAGTTGATAATGCATAAAGGTCTGAGAATAAAAACAGAGGTACGGTGGAGACCCCAGCAAATTAAAAATGTCAAAAACCAGAACATCTATCAAGGAAAACCACAGATAGTAAATGGAGCCAACTGTTAGCAAGGTTATAGGGGTGAGTGTGCCAAAGCCCATGGCATTCACATCTACCATCTTGGCCCAGACACAAGACATAAAACTATAGGATTTTATGTTTGTTCTGCTGGGTTTTGGTCTTTCTTAGTCCAATTCTTTTTTTTTTATCCCCCTATTCTTTCCTTTTAGAATGGAAATGTTTACATTGTTCTACTGTATGTTAAAAGTATTGAACTTTCATTTTGATTTTCATAGGGGCTCACAGTTAAGAGTTCACTTGAGTCTCATAGATGACTTTGGACTTGGATTTTTCAACAATGCTAGAACTGTTAGGACTTTGGTAATTCTTAGAAATGGACTTAATATATTTTTATATATTGAGATGAACATTAGTTTTGGGGGACAGGAGGGAAAAGTGACTATACAACTTTTTTTTAATAGAAATTTGAGACTGGATGATACCAACCACTCAGAAGCTGATTGGCAGGGGGAGAATGTTTCATTCTGGGTTCACCGGAGGATGGGCTGGGCGCAGCACAGGAGGAGCACTGAAGCACTAGGCTGGTCAGCAGGCTGTGGAGTGAGGGGAGCATGGGCGGGGCCTGTCACTGTGATGTCTGTGGGAGGAGCAGGTGAGGGAGTGTAACAGGCTTCGGACCGGTTTGAGTATTTTTAGGAGGCTTCTCTTGGTGTGTGGAGCTGACCCGGGATGATGAGGGCAGATGCAGAATGGCCCACTGGGCTGCTTGGGGCTGCCTCAAGGATGGTGTGGGTGCTGGGTGAGGGCAGCACTAGGGAGCCTTACAGATGCAGCAGCCGGGGGTATCCTGGTGGGCACAGCCACCCACTGCAGGTGCAGCGTCCTCCAGGCTGGGCAGCTGGTGCTTGGGTGCTTGGTTCCAGGAGGAGAAGGCCAGCTTTCAGACACCTGTCCAGGTGGCCAGGACAGAGGCCAAAGCCAGAATGGGGACCTCCAGACCTGCTCCCCCTTTCCTGGCCTCATGATCTTGAGCAGGAGCTGCAGTGACCCCATTTTGGTGGTAATGATAAGGTCCCGGATGCATCAGGACCGGTGTGAATGTCCCCTGAGCTGATGCATGTGCAGCCCAGGTCACAGTGCCTGGTTGCTGGCCCCCTCCTGAGTGTCTGCTGTTGGTGTTATGCATGACCCAGCACAGGGGTCTGTTGTGCACTCAGGAATGGGGCTCTCCAAAGCACCCACTTATTTGAAGCAATTTCTGTTTTATAACCTTCCGGTTGAAAATATATCATCACATTGAATTTTTTTTTTTCTTTTTGAGACAGGGTCTCGTTTTGTAGTTCAGGGCTGGCCCTGAGCTCACAATGTAGTCCAGGCAAGCCTCGAACTCAGCAATCTACCTGTCTCTGCCTCCCGAGTGCTGGGATGACAGGTGTGAGCCACCACGCCTGGCCATCACATTGAATTTTATGGCGCACTTTGCAGTAATTATCTGACTTCTTGTACCTGAACTGGGAAAATTGCTGGATAACAAATTGCAGAAAACTACTATGGATGCATGCTTAGGAAGAAGCGCTCCAGCTCTTTTGTAGTGGAATCAAGTAAAAAGAAAAGCTAGCAAACAAAATGCTAAGTATTGACATCATGGCTTTTGCAATATGGGGACCATAATTGAAGGCAGAAGGGCATTAGCTGTGAACAAGCACATTATTGACTCGGCCTCTTTCTAGTGTGGGAGGCTGTGTAACTGTTTTGAGGTTAGAGAATAAAATATCACTTCAGCTTAAAATAAAATCCAAAGCAATTTAATAGGCTCACGTCTTACTGCTGCTGTTGTTTCTTCAATTTTTTTCCCCCAAAATATATGTATATACAGCTGGCTTTATAGTCATCTGTGTGGGGCACTTTGTCTGCAGAAGAGCTAATTAAGGGGAAAAAGATTTATCATCTTAAGAAATGCCGACAGCTCTGATGGCTCTCAGGGGAGCAAAAGCTTATTAGAAAACTGTCTTGTTTGTTCATTTTTATTGCTGTTGCTTTGATGCGCTCGTAGGAGATGTGCTGTCTTCACCAGGGGAGCCCACCTTGTGAGGAGGAGGGAGAGTCATTTCTGGGTTGCTTGGTCAATTCTGGTGAACCCTCTCCCTTGGCTGATTTAAAAGAGTTGTTTACTGGTGGTCATATATACATCCCATATGCAGTGGTGCTGAACATCAATTTTGTCACTGTAAGCATGATGAGCATGCAATTTACTGGCATTAATTCTAACCCCAGAGTTACACAACTACCACAACTTCCCGCTCCTGAAACTCCTCTATCTCCAGCGACTGTGGGCGTTTTATGTTCGGAGGGTGGCTTGACTGTGCGTCTGGAATGCCGGCCCTGGAGGCTCCCAAGGCAGGCAGCGTCCTTGATCCCGGGTGGCTGGGGCAGGTGACGAGGGAAGATGAGCATTTGGCTTTCCCACCGGTGGGGGGGACTCGGGCCCAACACCAGACAAGTACTCGTTTTTCTGCAATGTGATATCCTCAGAAAGCAGTTATTTCCTCTCAGTTTTTAAAAAAGTGAACACAGCTTCTAATGTACCAGACTCCTTTTCTGTATCAGGGGCCCTCTCGCCCCCAACAATCAAACATGGCAAAGAAAAATGATGTTTTGCTTATTGGTTTGGGTGAAAGGAGAGAGACAGTGGACCACGTAGAGTTGCTGTTCTCTCCAGAGTCTGTCCCCGACTGTGAACCACACACGTTTCAAGGTGACACAGAGGTGCTAAAGCGAGAGACCTTGCTCTTTAAGGGCCACCCTGTGCTTTTCACCCGAATGTGGTTGAATTACAACCTTAGCTGGTTCCCTGGGAGCTCTGGGAAATTTCTAAGGGAAGTCATAGGATGCCATCTGCTCTATGCTTCACCAGTGAACGAGTCTATTTGAGGTATTCTCCTCCTTCTTCCCCAGTCTTCTGAATTTGAAATACACACTGACTACTTTAAAATGTAAGATACTTAAAAATAAAATGACTTTATTTGGCCTCCTAAATTCTTTTTTTTTTTTTTTTGAGACAGGGTCTCGCTTTGTAGTTCAGGCTGGCCCTGAGCTCACTATGTAGCCCAGGCAAGCCTTGAACTCAGCAATCCTCCTGTCTCTGCCTCCTGAGTGCTGGGATTACAGGCGTGAGCCACCATGCCTGGCAAGGCCTCCTAAATTCTTTTGGAGGCAAAAACAAGACTGGGTGACTCTTTGGGCATTGTCCGATGCTGGTGGGAACAGAGCGCACCTTGTAGCTTACTAGAAATAACATCTTTTTCCCAGAAGTAGTACACCCCTTAGAAATTTATTGACATTTATTTATTGCTTTCCTTAGCCCAATCTTGGGTGTTTTATTAAAGTAAGTTTTGTATGAAAACTTTTTTTTTTTTTTTTCTATTCTCAGGCAACTAATTCTCTGGGCTACAGCCATCAGCATGGGGAATAGCTTCAGTATACCAGCAGGAAAAAGAAACTCATAAAACACACGTGAAAGTCGACAGCAGGCAGCTCTCACAAGCTATTATTCTTTGGTTCTAAATTTGCACAGCATGTGGAATTTCACGCGAACTTTAGAATTCGAAACCACGAAGAGAAGAGTGTGGGGGAGGTCTTGTCGCTGTCTTCTGCCGGGTCCTGCTTTTGCTTACCTGGATCGGCTTTCCGAGAGCAGCTGCCTCAGGCTGCCTAGAATGAAGCTGGATGCCGTGCTGGGAGGTGTTAGAGACTGTAACTACATTTACCTGTGCAGTGGGATCAAAATATCCAGGGAAACATTTCATGGAAACATTTATGACAGTAAAAGAAACATCACACGGCTCTTAATCCCTTTCAAAATGCTACCCCCTTCGAACTCACATATCCCACTGCTATTGCCACTTTTAGAAGGAGTTCTGGAAGTCCTCTGTCATAAATGGCTTTTTTATTTAAAACATTTTATTAGTTCCATTTAGATATGCATAATGATAACTTTCATTGGGAATTTGTACCTGTGCATGATATATCTTGTTTCTTTTTTCTCCCATTCCCCTCCCTTCCCTTCAACCTCTCTTCGCCTTATTTACAAAGCTTAATTTCTATTTTTCTTCTATTCTTTTTTCCTTGCACCTTTCTTCCTTTACTCCCCTCCTTTGTCCCCTTCCTATTTGAACATTTTCTTCTCATTTCTCAATATATTATACATTTTAGTACTTTTTTACAGTTTCAGATTCTCATATCAGAGAAACCATGCAATATTTGAACAGGGGTGTACGATTTGTTTCTCTTAAAGTACAGTCTCAAGTTGCATTCATTTAGCTAGAAATATCTCAAGCTTGTCCTCCTCCATGGCAGAGCGGTATGGACATTTGGGGTATTTCCAGGATTTAGCAATTACAAACCATAAACATGGGTGTGCATATATCACTGTGGCACGATGTTTTTAATTTTTTAGGGAAAATACCATGAAGGGGTATATCTAGGTCAAACGGAACTTCAAGTTTTAGTTTTGGAGAAATCTCCACCACCGCACAGTCTGCACTCCTGCCAACAGTGGAGAAGGGCTCTTTTCTCCCCACAGCCCCGCCAGGACTTGTTATTTGTTGATTTCTCGAGAGCAGCCATTCTTCCTGGGGTGGGATGAAATCTCAGTGTCACACTCATCCGCATCTCTTGAGTGACCATTAGAATTGTTTTAAAAGCTTATTTGTTGTTCCTGCTTCTTCATCTGAAAACTGTACATTTATTTGAAGTGCTTAGTTTTGGACTGGATCATTAAGTTTAGGGGTGTCTGATTTTTTTGGCTTTTTATATATTCTAGACATCAGTCTTTTATCTGAGGAAGAGCTGCCAAATATTTTTCCCATTCTGTGGGTTGTCTCCTCACTCCATTGTTTCTTTTGCTGTGCAAAATCTTTTTAATAAGATGAAATGCTAGCTACTAATTATTTGTGATATTTTGGGGTTTTGTTTATAGTCTTTTCCTATATGTATGTCTTCAAGAGTTCTGTTGACTCTCTTTTATAAAATTTAGTATTTTTGCTTCAGTACTTAGGTCTTTGATCCATTTTGATTTTAGTTTAGTGTATAATGAGAGACATGGGCCTAGTTTTAGCCTCTGGTGTGTAGAAAGCCAGTTTTTCAGCACTATTTGCTAAAGAGGATATCTTCTTTTAAAAAACTGATTTTATGGGTACATTTTATATACATATCACGATCACTTTGACATTGAGAATTTGTACTTTATTCTCATACTTTCCCATTCCCCTGTCTACCCGCAGCCCCACCTCCTATATACATAAGCTTTGTTTCCTTTTTTTAACCATCAGATGTTTTCTTTCCAATCATTACTTACCCCTATCCCCTTTTTCCCTATGAATATTTTCACTTTCACAGTATCTTTCTTTCAGTGAAGGTATTTGGCTTCTTTGTCAAAGATGAGGTAACCGAGTATGTCTGGAGTTGTTTCTGCCTCTTCTGGTCTGTTCCACTGATCCTTGGGTCTGTTTTTTGTGTTTTTTAAAAAAAATTATTTATTTATTTATTTTTTGAGATAGGGTCTCGCTTGGTAGTTCAGGCTGGCCCTGAGCTCACTATGGTGCCCAGGCAAGCCTAGAACTTAGCAATCCTCCTGCCTCTGCCTCCCGAGTGCTGGGATAACAGGCGTGAGCCACCACACCCGGTTTAAATTTTATTCATAGTAGTTTGTAGTGTAATTTCAGGCCAGGTATTGTGATACTTCCTGCTTTGGCTTTGTCACTCAGAATTGCTTTTGCTGTTCTAGGTTTCTTCTGCTTCCAAATAAATTTTAGGATTATTTTTCTCTAATTCTGTGACATATGCTATTGGCATTTTGATTGCAATTGCGTTAAATATGTTTGAAAGTATAGCCATTTTCTCTATATTGGCTCGACTTACCTAGGAATAAGGGATATCTTTCAATTTTTTAACATCCTCTTCAATCTTCTTCCTCAGGGTACTATAGTTTACAATGTAAAGGTCTTTTACTGCCTTCATTAGATTGATTCCTAGATATGTTATTGTTTGGATGCTATTGTGAAAGATGTTGTTCCTTTAATTTTTCTCCCAGTGAGTGTGTTATTTTAGTACAGGAATATTATTGACTTTAGTGTATTGACTTGGATCCAGCTATGCTACTGAATTTGGTTATTAAATCTAGAAGACAATTAAAGGGAACAATCTCAGAGGAAGAGATAACATAATCATAAATCTATATGAACCAAATAGCATACTTGACTATATAAAATATTAATGGACATGGAAAATCAAATAAGCACTAAGACGATTATGATGGGGGATCACAACAACCCACTTTCACATACAGACAGCTCCATTAGACAAAAAATCAACAATGGAGTATTAAAACCGCACCAAAGTTTTGAAAAAATGGGCTTTGTAGATGTCTGCAGTGCTCTGCCTCATAACATCAGAATACATATTCTATTTTTTGTTTTTGAGACAGGGTCTTGCTTTGTAGTTCAGGCTGGCTCTGAGCTCACTATGTAGCCCAGGCAAGCCTGGAACTCAGCAATCCTCCTGCCTCTGCCTCCCGAGTGCTGGGATGACAGGCGTGAGCCACCACGCCTGACACTGTGGCATGTGGTACTGATTACTGGTGGGCGTGAGTCACCATGCCGAGCACTATATGTGGTTGCTGGGATTGAACTCAGGACCTTGCGCTTATGAGGCAGGCGCCAGAACCACTGAGCTAAATCTCCGGCCCTAGGCCGCTTTTTCAAACTGGGTTTGTGTTCAGGAGAGGTGGGGTGGAGTACCCCGGGGCAAGGGGCAGTGGAGGGGCTGCTGGACGTGCAGCCACTCTGCCACGTGGGCACCAAGATCCTGGAGCATCTTTCTCTTCTTCAAAGTGGTTTCCGTGCCAAAGACTGATCACATCTGCCTTGGAAGGAAGAGACCTCTCAGCAAGTGGCACTGGAGGAGATGCCACAAGTAGCCATTTTTGTAGCCAAGAGAGACTTGGCCTTGCCATCAGGGGCTGGTGAGGGGCACAGCTGAGATACTGGGGCCTGGATGGGGCCTTGGTACTCGGGGTCTTTCCGGGTCAACCATGGGCCAGAGGTGCAAGGGGACAGGCTGGGGCGTGGGTGCGTGGCTAGAGGGGTGCCCTCAGCGCACAAAGGGCATCCAGTCATGGGCGGGATGTGGGCCTGGGTCCTGACCAGGTGCTCTGTGGGAGAGATGGTTTGCGACTGTGCCCGTCGCACCAGCTCCGCTCTGCTGTGGCGCCAGGGCGTCTCCACGGTGCAGGGAGCAGCGTCCCTGCCGCTGGGGTCCGTGGGTCTCGCCAGGGTTTGCGTGTTGTGTTTCTGGTGAAGACATTTAGCGATACGCACTTACTGTTTCAAAATACCAAATGGGAAACACTAGGTGTCTTCACTGAGTCCACTGAAGTGCTCAGATCCTGCAAGCTACAGCTCACGGGGTCTCCGCAGAGGAATTTTCTGCTCAGCGGTCACAACACAGCTTCTCCAGAGGTTTTACGCTAATTGCTACAAACAAGAACGTTTTACTGTGGAAGTCGGTTTGCGTCACGCTGGCTCCGTGGCTTGGAACAGCCGAGCGCAGGTTTGCGTGGGGTGCATGTGGGGTGTCTTGGGGCTGAGGATGTTTTCGTTACTGATAAGCAGTAATTACAACATTTAATAGTTTGGGGTAGAGCTAAAAATTTCCTTCCCTAGGAAGATCACAGGGTAAAACCAGGCAAGAGTAGTCACCATTTTCTCGAAGCAAAGGACATTCTGTAATGCTAAAATTCATCCCCGAGACTTAGCTTTCTCAAAGAGAAAGCCTCACAGAGGCTTCAAAGGCGAGTTTCAGTATCTCTGGGCGTAGGGGCAGCAGGGGGATGGTTTCTGGGGGCTGTGGGCCGTCTCTCCCCACCCCCACCCCTGCTTCCCGTCGGCGTGGCCAGGCCAGCACCCAGTCTAGAGGGTCTGGCCACCGCAGTGCCCAGGTCAGTCTCTGTGGGCTCAGCTCTGGCTGCAGCCCAGCAGGCAGCCCAGAGGGACCCACTGGAAAACCTGGCAGGAAGGGGCGGCACCGCAGGGCTGCTCTGCTCTGTCCTGCCAGCTCACGGCGCAGGGACGCAGCCCTGGGCCCCAAGGCGGGTCGGGGTCCTTACGGCTCGTGGACATCCGTCTTCTGTGGAAGAGCCGGGGACAGGCCGGCTGCCCACAGCGGGGGCTGACAGAGAGACCTGGGCTGGCACACAGGTGCTGTGTCACTGGGAACGGCGTCACCCCGACAGTCGCAGTGTCCATTAATGACCCGGACACTGCACAGGAGGGACGGCCACGGCGACACAGCGTCCACAGTCCACGCAGGACTTCGCATCCTCCTCTGGACGGTGGCCCGCTGCAGTGGCTTTTCCGGTTGGAGGCTCTACCGTGAGCAGCTCCTCTGGCTTAGGACCCTGTCTGTTGGGGGCTCAGCGCCCCTCTCCGCGTCAGGCACTTCCGCTCCTCCGACGGGAATTTTCCTGGCTCTCACACGCATCACACACACTTGCTTTGACGTCTGTGTCTCCCACTTCAGCCGCCCTTTGCTTTGTGGCTGTTTCTCTGGCCCATGATGACTGAGTCCTTAAGTCCATACTGAGGCATCAGTGCCGCTTGGTGCCATGGCCACGTGCCCTGTGCCATGCAGAGAAAGGCTGGAATTCTCTGTCGCAATTCCAAATGGCACATAGCTTGGCTTTCTTTTTTCCTCCCTCCCTTCCTTCCTTCTTTCCCTCCTTCCTTCCATCCTTCCTTCCCTCCTCCCTCCCTCCCTCT
>PVIC010015661.1:0-34880 GCA_004025085.1 Thryonomys swinderianus
GCAATCAATACCACATACCACAGTGCCCGGCGTGGTGGCTCACGCCTGTAATCCCAGCAACTCTGGAGGCAGAGGGAGGAGGACTGCTATGAGTTGCAGGCTTGCCTAGGCTACATAGTGAGCTCAAGGCCAGCCTGGACTACAAAGCGAGACCGTCTCAAAAAAAAAAAAAAAAAGGAATATTTAAATATGACAATAACATAAACAGAGTTTCTAAAGTAAAAATATTGACATGGGGGCCGGAGGGTTAGCTCAGTGGTTCCAGTGCCTGCCTCGCAAGCGCAAGGACCTGAGTTTGATCCTCGGTAACCACATATAATGCTGGGCGTGGTGACTCAAACCCACCAGCAATCAACACCGCATACCACAGTGCCGGATGTGGTGGCTCACGCCTGTCATCCCAGCACTCAGGAGGCAGAGACAGGAGGATTGCTGAGTTCGAGGCTTGCCTGGGCACCATAGTGAGCTCAGGGCCAGCCTGAACTACAAAGCGAGACCCTGTCTCAAAAAGAAAAAAAAAAAAATTGACATGGAACTTGGTGAAGATGTTGGGAAGTGAGGAGTAAATGTGTAATGGAGTGAAATCTTGAAATATTTATCCATCTATAAATCATTATGTATGTCTAAATCCAATACACCAAGAAATAGTAAAGTAAGACTTGCCTCTGGAGAATTAGAGGTTCGAGTAGAGAAAAGCTGTCTTGTTGACAGTGGGTCAGGGCAGGGACAGGAGACTGATGAGTTTTCAGTCTTTTTTGACTTTTTTTTTAGCACTGAGGATTGAAACAAGGATCTTCATACTGAAGTACATTTCCAGACCGTTTATTTATTTGTTTGTTTGTTTATTAAGTAAGATCTCTTTACCAGATTCCCAGATTGGGCTTCCCCAGCCTCAGCCTCCTAGAGTGCTAGGATTACAGGCATGTGCCACACCTGATTGCCATTTCTTCCTTTCTTCCTTCAATAAATGTGTATGTGTCACTTTGAGAAAATAAAATTGAAGGTGGCAGAAGTTAAAGTCAACTGCTGCAGCAGATGAACAAGAAGAGCTTCCAGGAGGCCATGGAAGGGCTGAAGAGCCTACAGCACAGGCTCAGCAGACCCTGGCAGCCAAGGGAACCATATGCATGTGTCTAGGTCCAGGTGTAGGACCCTGGTGGTCACAGACCAGAAAATAGGCCAACAGAAGAGGTTATCAGACCCTACTGAGCAGCCGCACAGTGTTCCAGGCCCCGGGCTGGGTCCAAATGGGAGGCACTTTTCCTGCCAATCAGGGAGGAGGAGTAAAAGGGCACAAGGGGCCAAGCGAGGGCCAGGGCAAGATATGGAAGCAAGGGCCTCTTGAGACGAAATGTTAAGTGAAATAAACCAGATACACAAGCTTATAAATCTCATGGTTTGTCTTATATGAGAAACCCAAAGTGTAATTAAGGAACAAAATAAAGACTAGATAGTACGAAGTAGGAAGATAAATCTTTCTCAAGGACGAAAGGAATCAAGAGACGGAGGGAGGAGGAAGGAAGAGAAAGGGGATGAAAGAAAGGAATAAAGGTGTTTGTACCAGCATGCATGTACCAGCTCCCCACAAGGGATATAAACATCACGTACTACATACAATTACTAATACAAAAATAAAAAAAATCAATAAAATCAGGTTAGTCGAATAATGTTAGATGAATAATAACAAGAGAGAGAGAGAGAGAGAGGTTGTTTTAGGAGCCTTGAGCAGCCCAGGCTGACCCAGAGGAGACCTCCAAATCTCGTGACTGGAAAGACACCTCTGCCCTCTCATGGAGGGCAGCTTGGGGGTGGGGGCTTGTACTGTGAGTCCGTCCCTCTGCCTTCTTTCCTTTTCTTTCCTTTCAACAAATATTTATTTTTCTTTTGTGTGTATGTGTTAGTTCTCTCTCTCTTTTATTAATCAACAAATATTTATTGATTGCCTCATCAGCACCAAGCTTTTTCTTGATGAGCTGGGAAAACCATTGGTAAAGATATGCAGTCCTACCTCCACGGCCAGTCTGGTCTATCTGGCACTCTGTGGTCAAGACAGATCAGGAGAGGCAACTGGTATCAACAAACGCACAAGATGGCGACCAGAGGCAAACTGGAAATGGGAGTGGTCAGGGGAAGCACCAAAGAGGCCTGTGTGCTGAATGAGTTTCTTGAAAATGACAGTGTAAGATCTGAGGGAGTAAGAGAGGTGCTGGGGGCAGATGGGGCTGAGAAAGTCCTGGTGTATGAGCTATTCTCTTAATCCACCTTTTGGGTTCCCCTCTACTTCTGACATTACCTGTCCTCCTACCCATCTAGCGATCTCTGTTACCGTAACACAGTAGCAAAGGCAGGCTACTCAGAGATTTATTTAGCTCACAGTTTTAGAGGCTAAAAGTCCAAGTAGCACAGAACCAGCTATCTTAGTTATTTTCCTTGCTGCTAGGACAAAATACCTGGAATCCACAACTTAAAGGAGGACAGGTTTGGGCTGAAGATTTAGCTCAGTGGTTGCAGCGCCTGCCTTGCAAGCACAAGGCCCTGAGTCCGATCCCCGTAACCACATACAACGCTGGGTGTGGTGACTCACGCCCACCAGCCATCAATACCCCATACCACAGTGCCGTGGTGGCTCACGCCTGTCATCCCAGCACTCAGGAGGCAGAGACAGGAGGATTGCTGAGTTCGAGGCTTGCCTGGGCTACATAGTGAGCTCAGGGCCAGCCTGGACTACAAAGTGAGACCCCATCTCAAAAAAAAAAAAAAAAAAAAAAAGGAGGACAGGTTTTCTTTGGCTCCCACCTCAGTCCATGGTCACCTTGCTCCAAGACAGGACGGCATAGCACAGGGGCGTGGTGGTGGACAGCTGCTCACATCATGACAGAAGCAGAGAGAACAAAAGGAGGAATAGGGAAGGGAAACATTCCCTTCCAGGCTGTGCCTCAGTGACCCACCTCCTGATGTACACTGGACTAACCCATGGATGAGTATAGTACCCCACCATCCAATCACCTCTTAAAAGTCCAGCCTACGATCACATGCAGCTTTAAGGAGACATCTAGATGTAAATCATAAAACAGCTCTGGCAAGGTCTCCATGTCAGATGGCAGTGTGCATATGAGGGGAAAAGTCTGTATCTCAGAACAGATCAGGGGGGCAGGGCAATGGGAAGACGGCCCAGGCTTTTGTAAAAACCCTTTTGTAAGAACTAACTTAGGGATCCCTTCCAAGGGCCAATTCGCAGTGACCTAAGGGTCTTCCATCAGGACCCACCTCCTAACGGACCTGCCCCCACGCACACTAACACGCAGAGCAAGCTTCCACCACGTGGGCCCTTGGGAGATAGTCAAACCAAATCCAAACCACAGCACCATCTACCCATCCATCCACAAGTGTTCATCCACACAGCACTTCGTCCATCTGTCCATCCATCCATCCACATGTCCATCCACACATATACCACCTAGTCACCTATTCACCTACCACCTATACCACCTATACTACCTATACCACCTATCCACCTATTCACCTACCCAACCATCACACACATGTCCACATATCCATCCATACTTACATCCATCGCTACTCATCATCCATCTGTTCATCCATCACCAGCCATCCCTCATCCTTCTAACCAGTTCTCATCTTCCCACCCATCCTTCCATCTTCCTAACCATGTACCTGGTCCTCTGTGGTTGTCCATTCACCTAGCCAGCCTACTTACTGAGTGTCTTCTGCATACATCACTGGCTGACCCTGACCCACAGGCTCCTGTGGCTACCTCACCACAGCCTTGACCGACGGTAGGAGATTCTGGTCTGGAGCTGGCTGGCCCCCAGTTACAGAGTGTGGACTGTTTCCCCTTGAAAGGCAAAACAGAGTCCAAAGCCTCCAATCCATGATCTAGCTGGTGTATTGCAGCACCAAGCCACCTGTTTCATTCTCACCTGGGCTGACTCTTGCCTCTCCTCTTCTTGTACTCCAAGCATCAACCCCTTAGTCCCAGATCCTGAGCGGAAATTTAGGATCATTCATTCCTTCTTCCTGCTTTCTAGGAACATTCCACAGGGGCTCATGTCCTTAGTCTGCCTTACAACTGGGTAAAGCCATTTGGCCGAGTTCCTGCCAGGAGATACAAGTGAAAAGATCACGAAACAATTCTAGATTTGCTTAAAACCTAGAAGGAAGCCAGGGATATAGCTCAGTGTTTCCAATGCCAGCCTCACAGGTGCAAGGTGCTAGGTTTGATCCCTGGTACCAGAAAAATAATTAGATAGATAGATAGATAGATAGATAGATAGATAGATAGATAGATAGATAGATAGATAGATAGATAGATAAATGGTAAAAAAGATAGTGTACTCTCTTTTCTCCTTTCTCTTTCCTCTTTCCTAGGATTCAGATACAGTGGCCGGAACTGAAGCAAGTATTTTGGACCTTAAGAGTATAGGCCAAGGGCTGGAAATGTAGCTCAGTGGTGTAGCACCTGCCTGGTAGGTACAAGGTCCTGAGTTTGATCCCTGGTACCAGGGGGAAAAAAGTATAGGTCAATATAGAATGAGCCTAAATCCTGGATCACTTTGTAAAACAGCTGATATGGTTGCCCTATACTATCATCCTGTAAGCTGTTTTTGTTTTTGTTTTTTTCAGTGTTTTTGAGACAGAGTCTTGCTTTGTAGTTCAGGCTGGTCCTGAGCTCACTATATAGCCCAGAACTCACAGCAATCCTCCTTCCTCTGCCTTCTGAGTGCTGGGATTATGGGCATGACCCACAATGCTGGACCTACCTGTAGACTTTTAATAGATAAGAATTGTCCACTTTGTTCCACTATTATTTCAGGTCTCTATTACCTGTGTTTACATTGCCCACTTCTCTGTGAGTTGCTAGGTTTTACAGTCAAAACTTTGGGAAAAGTTCTAAACATGGGTAAAAGCAGGATTCCCCAAACACTCAAGGTGGAGAAATAACTTCCTTTTGCCTCTTCTCATTGTCTTTAAGAAAGTAGGGGGAGGGGGCAGAAGGAGGAGTGGGGAGTCTTCCTGTTCCCGCTCTCTCCACCTCTGATTCTAGCAGCCTGCGGTCAGCAGCTCAGCCAGACCCCAGAATTTTTTCTAAAAGTCTCTCCAGGCAACAATGGTCAATGTCCTTTTGACTTATCTATTATATGTAATGCATCTTAAATGTTATTTAATTTAATGGGGGTGCAGATCTGACACCTGTAGTTGATGCTTCCAGTTTCCCAAACCACCCAAGCACCCTACAGACATGGTCAAGATGCCCATAGCCATGGACTGGGGTGAACATTACATGCCCATACGATAACTTCCCTACTAGGAAACCTTCCAGATCGAAAAATGGCTTGTAGTGGAGACCCTTCTTTGGTCTTCATGTGGACCCCTGTGCAGACGGGGTGGGTGGAAACAGTACAAAATCTTTTTTTTTTTAAATTAAGTTTACTGGTACATTTGAGGTATACATTATGATTGCATTCATGATTAAGAATTTGTAGGGCCAATGCCGGACATGGTGGCTCACGCCTGTAATCCCAGCACTTGGGAGGCAGGGACAGGAGGATTGCTGAGTTTGCGGAGGCTTGCCTGGGCACCATAGTGAGCTCAGGGCCAGCCTGAACTACAAAGCGAGACCCTGTCTCAAAAAGCAAAAAAAAAAAAGAATTTGTAGGGCCGGAGATTTAGCTCAGTGGTTCCGGTGCCTGCCTCACAAGCGCAAGGTCCTGAGTTCGATCCCAGTAACCACATACAAGGCTGGGTGTGGTGAGTCACGCCCACCAACAATCAACCAGCAATTAGCACCACATACCACAGTGCCGGGCGGGCGTAGTGGCTCACACCTGTCATCCCAGCACTCGGGAGGCAGAGACAGGAGGATTGCTGAGTTCGAGGCTTGCCTGGGCTACATAGTGAGCTCAGGGCCAGCCTGAACTACAAAGCGAGACCCTGTCTCCAAAAAGCAAAAAAAAAAAAAAACAAAAAAAAAACAAAACAAAGCAGAGCCCCAAGGCCACACCTGGGCTTCCTGAGCTCTTGGGGGTTGTGATGCTGGGAAGGGTGACCCCAGACACTTACAGAGGAACCTGCTTGGCTGTCAGCCTCCTGCCTCAGAGGGTCCTCCGACCTGGGAATCAGAGGATGAGGGACAGGCTCTGGCCACCAGGAGAAGTGCAGGCTCTGGGGCCTCAGCATGACAAAACCTTGGATACAGGTGCGGTAACCTACCCCCAGGCCACAGAAGAGGAAGCTGAGGCTGAATGGATGCAGATCTCATCCTACCACAAGTGGCTTGTCCCTCACACTGCATGCCCAGGACCAGGACCTGAGATGCCAGCAGGTCAGGAGCCTCGGGAGGGAGAAAAGAGTGGGGGACAAAGGCCCACAGCGTGCATGCTCCCCACCCCGTGACGCCATTGGCCCTTTAGTGCCCAGGGCAGGAGTAAGGCATTCCAGGGAGCCAGGGAGGGGACTTCTGACAGGTCTCCGGCACGGCTGAGGCGCTGAGGGCACCCAGTCCACGAAGACTGCTGGTCTCAGTCCAGCCCACACCGCCCTGCACCAGCGCAGGAGCCGCAGGGCACAGAGCAGAGTCGCTGCTGACCCTCGGGCCTGTTCCCACATTGCCCTGCCAGTCTCCCTCCTTGTCCTCTTTCCCCGGCCCGTCCTGTGAGGGATGCGATGCCCACAGGCTGCCGCTTCCACCGTGGACTGCTGTGCCCTGGTCCTCGGCCCGTTCCGGTCCTGACTCCTCTCCTCCCCTCCCCAGCGCCGCCCTGCCCCGTCCTCCCTCCCAGGCATGGCGTCTCCTCTCCTTTTCTCGGCCTCGCTGTTGGCCTCTGTTACTCCAGGTTCTGCTGGCTGATTCTCGGCTGAGCCTCCGTTCGCTCCCGCCCCCCAGGGTGCAGGATCACACACTCCGCCCTGGAGTAACAGGTCCCAGCCGCTGCTGCTGCTGCAGCTCTGCTCCGCGCATCCCGGGGCGACCCAGCCGGCGTCTCACACTGCCGCGCACCCAGACGCATCTGAAGTGACACCACTTGACACCACGCCGTGGGGCCCCACCTGGCAAAGCACAGCCCCGCTCCAGCTGCAGCAAAGAGGCAGAGACCCAAGCACGGGCGAGGCAGACAGAGGGTGAGGGGCGGCATGGAGGGCAAGAACAGGGAACCCCAGAACCGCAGCCCTGCGGACCGGCCGCTTCCTCGGCCCCTCCCCCAGGCTACCTCCGCCGTCTCGGACCCTCGGGCGCTGAGGACGGCTGCGGCTTCTGTGTTTGTGCTCCCAGAGCGGACAGGAACTGGGGCTGGCCTCAGCCAGGTGGGGGCCTCACACTGCTGAACGCTGTTGGGCAGACAAGCCCTGGGCCCCGGAAAGAGCTGGGGAAGGGGGAGGGGTGGGCAGGGAGTGCTGTGGCCTCTGCTGAAGGGTCAGAGCCCTCAGGAGTGCTGGCTGGAGGACACTGGGGCGCCACAGATAGCTCCTGGCAAGTCTTGCCCCAGGCAAGGGTTGTCCTGGAGCCCCACTAGCCCAGGAGGAGGGGGTCAGGACTCGGCTGGGCTTGGGCAGCACAGTACTACAGGACCCAAGGCCAGCCGGGCCCAACTCTCCGTTCTTGAGTGGTCCTCTTGCCTCAGTACCCCAGCCTGTGCGGTGGGAGCTGCCACCCTGAGGCCACTCTTAGGAGTCCATGAGGCCATAGTCCCATGGTCCAGTCACTGACATACTGTGGACACTCCGACGTGTTGTCCTCAGCGTGCAGAATGGGACTGAGTGGGGCCATCTCAGAACTAAACCCAGGCTGATGTGGTGGCGTGGAGAGATGGAGATGCCAGGGGGGTGGAGACACCCAATCACGCACCTGGAGTGGTCGCCAGGAAGAAGGGTAGACAGGCAGTAGGGCACGCTCAGCAGCTGCCTGGGAACAAGGTGGCTGGGTGGCTAGGTGATCGAGAGGAACTTCCTCAGAGCTGGAACTGACTCCAGAGGCCACAGGACACCTGACCTAGGTGTCACCTGGAGAGCACAGTCACAGAGGACAGCATGACAAGGGTCAGGAGCACCAGGGCTAGGAGGGACAGCAGGAGGGCTGCAGCTGGGGTGGGGGCTGGGGCCAAGGTACAATGGGTGGGATGTGGTTCTGGGTGGCTGTGCTTGTGCTGGCGCTGATGCCACCTTTCCCTTCGCTGGGTTGGGACCCTGGGCTCCCCACAGGAAACCTGCCTCCTCCTCCAGCGCTCCTGTGGTCACCCGCGGCCGCCCTGGTTCCCACACCCGCCTCCAGCATGCTCCTCCCTGGCTGCAAGCTAACTGGCTTTGACAGTTTGAGCCCTGGGCAGCTGAGCGGTGTCACTTTAAATTAAGCAGGCGCTGAGCCCTCCGGTGGCAAATTACTCTGTCAATGCTTCCGTGGTGCAGGGCCTTTGAGCCTGGGGTGAGCTCCTGGATAGGCCCCTCTGGGCAAAGGGTCTGGCAGCCCCTCCCCCACCGAACTCTCTCCTAGTGGGCCTGCCCGATCTGCCCAGCTGGGCTCCCCTCGGGTGCTCGGAGGCGCTCCCTCCCTAGCTGTCTTCAGCAAGGATGGACTCTGGCTCCGAGCATGCATCTCATGGGCTCCTGGAGGATTCACCAGTCCTCTAGTGCAAGGCACCCAAGAGCTGGGGCTCACTCAAACCCCAGGCTGCCACTGAGTCTGCTCCCCACAGCCTGCACTTCCTTTTCCCTCTGGTTCTCAGGAGCTGCATCCAAAGAATGTCTCCCCTGCTCCTTCCCCTGCTCCCTGCCCAGGGCGGACTTGTTCTCCCACCTTCACTTCTTCTCCTAAGACCCCCACATACTCTACCCGTTTCTCCCAATTCCCTTTGTCTAGCAAGTTTCTCCCCACCTCACTCTCACAGCCTGGGCTGGGTCCCTCCTCAGCCCATCTATACTTCCCACTGTGGCTGTGGCTGTGGAAATGGGACACTTTCCTCTAGGCGGTGGGTTCTGCCAGGTTCAGACTTCTGTCTGAAGTAAAGCCCTTAGCCCTTAGCACACAGTCGGTGCTTGATCAAAGCAATAGACCCATCAGAGTGCTTTCCAGGCCACTCTTCCCTCTTGCAGGAGTTGGGAAGGTGGAGAGGTTTTTCCCTGTGGGGCCCAGGGAATGGGCTGGACTTGAATCAGGCAGAGCAGGGCACCCTCCAAGGGCCTCCTTGGCCCCTGGCCCAGGTCTATGGCCTCAGGAACTGCTGACCGGGCATCTGGGCCTAGGGATAGGAAAGACATAGCCAGTCCTGTGGTCAGAGCAGCAAGCAGAGGTGGGGCTTGGGCGGGGGGAGAGCTGTGACCCACAGGACTGGTGCTGCTCTGGTCCCCCAGCATTCAGCCTGTCACCTCCATGACCTACTGAAATCTTCATCCTCTTCCTAGAGCAGTAGCAGGTAAGAGTGAATCCATGCCAGGGTGAATACAGCTTTGCCCTTCTTTGGAGCCCAATCTCTGGCCCTACCTGGTCCCGGCCTGGGGCAGCCCTTGGGAGACTCTGAAGCTGGGCAGGTGGATTCCCTGCCGCCTCGTACACAGGCCGACCAGGTCCCTGCCCTGTGGTTTGCTGGATAAAGAGGCCTAGCCTGAGCTGGTTGTTGAAGGTCTCAGAGGTGTGACTAGAAGGGGACAGGATGGGGTGGCTTCTGTCCTGAAGGGTAAGAGGGCCTCACTGGTGGCCTGGAGGACTGCAGCTGGGAGACAGCGGACAAGGAGAGGGGGTCTCTGAGGCCTGGGCAGGGTGGGATGGGCGGAGCCAAGCAGAGAGTGGCCCAGAGGAGTACAGCGCCTCACCGGGTGGTCTGTGTCAGAGCCCTCAGTGGCCAGAACATGGCACAAGGGACCAGCACACAGAAAGCTTGTGGGGTCCTTGTATGCAACTGCAGGTGACTGCAATCATCTTTAAGTGGATCTGTGCATTTGTGTGGGTCCTTGAACGTCGTGTCTGGGGGTGTCTGTGTATATCTACACCTGCATGTGGGTCTGTGTGTCAGGTTGGGGCCTTGAGCGTGCACACTCAATGCCCTGTGGTCTTCCTCATGGAGAACAAAGAGGACACCTCAATCCTGCCTGGCCCCCACCCCGTAAGAGCCTGCTACAAGCAGAATGCAGGGAGGACATACGCTGCAGGCTGCAGAACACAGGGGAGACAAGAGCCAGACCCCGGGGGATGCAGGCTGCAGAAGAGGTGGAGTGCCATAGCAAGAACAGCCTTAGGGCTTGGAAACAGCTGCCTTGCCCAAGTCCAGCAGCAGGACCAGGAGGTCAGGGCCAGGTATGGACTGCCTGCAGCACAGGAGCCCCGGATCCAAGTTTCCAGAAATCTTTGTGAAATTTTGTCAACTGCAAGGGCTAGCAGAACTGCATGCTGGGAGTGGACCGTAGGATAAGGCCCAGCTGGGTACGGTCTGTCCTGGGCAGGGTGGGCTGGGGGGATTGTCTCAGCTAAAGTCTCCTGGAGCCACCTCTGGCCCAGGATCTGGGAATTCCAGGGGAGTGAGGGGGGACCAGGAGGCAGATGAGAATACAGGAGTGACTGTGCACACATCCGGACAGCAGGTACATATATGCACGTGGGCTGTATGCACTACCTGGTGGTCCAGTAGGTGCAGAGGCCCTGTCTTCTTCAGATGTGTCCAGCCGCGGTCCTCAGCCTCTTCCTCCTGTCTGGGAAGCCTGCTGTGTCCAGTTCCACTTCTCTAGGAACAGCAGAGGTTCGGTCTTTGAGTAGACTCCTAGGCAGCCCGATCAATGTGCCATCCTGGAACCTAGCTTCCTTCCTCCCCCAGGACAGGGACTACCTCTGGGTTTACTCGGGCTGGTTTCGCTGACATTTTAATCATTGCTGGGCTCCCCAGGAGGGGCAGAGGAAGTTGCTGAGCAACATGGGTTTGTGCTGACCATGGGGAACTGAGGTAGCCTTGCTAGTAAGTAGCCAGACGGTGACAGGTGTAGGGGACAGGAGATCAGACCTATTCAGGCTCAGGATGTCAAGGTTGGGGGAGCCTGAGGCACAGGTGCCCTCACTTTTTGGACCATCCAGGGAGGCAAGAGGACTGCAGAGGAACCAAGGATGTAGCTCAGTGGCAAAGCATCTGCTTGGCAAGCACAAGGCTCTGAATTCAATTCCTTTCCCAGTACCAAAAAAAAAAAAAAAAAGGCCCCTAGAGCTGAACAGAGGCTGGGGCTGCAGTCACCCCGCCTCAGACTCAGGCTCACAAGTGCCCTTCAGCTCCCTTTCAGACCTGTGGTCCAGGTAGCTCCTAGCCAGGCCGCAGTGCTGCCCCTGCCCAACATAACTCTTGGGCAAGCATGCCCATCATGCCCATCGCACACATATGCCCCAAGCACTCCCTCTGGCAGTACTGGTGGCCCCAGGCCCTTCTCACAGCCCACCTACTACAACTTCCTGCCCTCAGCAGCTGCTTCTTCCCCCTCCTCCTTGCTCCAAGCAGGGACACACTATTCCCAGGACAGGCCCCAGGGCTCTCAGCTCCCTCCCTGCTCTGCTCGATGTGGCTGATGGTGACAGGCACTCTGACCAGCCGCCTTCCTTCCTTGCAGCACAGGACTGGAGCCAAAGGCATTTCCCACACGTGGGTTTTCCCCCAAAGGGTTGGAGGTCCCCAAAATGCCTTTTAGAAAAAGAAAATCTCCTTCTGAACACAAGAGTACACGCTGCTCTAGACCTGTGATTCTTGGGTTGTCTACATTCACATTAATTTGTTTGCTCAGCCTCCTGTGCAAAGAAGAAACCAGAGGAAAGAGGGAAGGAAGGGGAAATGGGTTGAGGAAACTGGCTGTGGGGATCCCAATACACATCCCGTGGGGGCTGTGGGGCTCCTGCATTGGAAGGTCCTTGAGAGGCTAGGCAGGGAGAGCAGCACAGCTGCTGCCCGCTGTCCCCTCCATGAGAGAGGAGGCTGCTGGCTCTTGACCAGCACTTTCTCTTGCCAGAGGGAGGCTCTGTGCAAATGACACCTCAGGGTGATGACAATGAAAATTAAGGTGTTCTGTGAACTAGCTCTTGACTAGCTACCAAAAACAGGCCAGTGGCCATAGCTAGAAACTTGCCATAGCTCTTGGCCTCTTATTGGGGGACAGTCTCTGTGATTGGTGTCCATGTCTGGTGGGAGACCCTCCCAAACAAGGCTGACTGGAGCCTTCGGGTCCTTGTCACACCTTTAACTCAATCCCCACACCTGCATGCTTTCTCTCCCACAGCATTTTCTCCTGCAGAGACACCAGCTGGGAGTTCACTCAGTCACACAGACCTGGTCTCCCAGAGTCTCACTGTAAAGCAAAAGGGAGGAGTTCCCTTTTTGGGGTGCGGGAGTGAGATGGTGAAACACTTCAAGAGAACCACAACCACTGGGAGAGCCTCTATTTTGCAGATAGAAAAGCAGCCCAGTGGGGTGGAGAGCAATAGGACAGTCCTGGGGCCAGGTGCTCAGTCTCCAAATTTGCAAAACAAGGACCCTTGACACACTCCCTTCTGGTGAAGAGAGGAAATAGTCCTTTAAAAGTCTGGCTGCCATCTGGGCTGCTACAAATTTCCAGGGGTCTCACCACTCCTAGGGGCTCCTTAGGCCATGCACCCTAACATGCTTTCGGCTTTCAGTGGACATGCCAGGCCACCCCTCTCCTGGTGGAGATCGGCAGGCTCAGAAGAACTAAGACGCTGCCAGGACACAACAGCCCTGAACTTGGGGTCACCAATTAGGAAGCCTTCTAGGGCCCTTCAGGGTAGCCCGTAGCAACAGGCTTCTGGGGTCTACGGCCACAGAGCCAGTCGACAGCCACCTTGCTTAAAACCTGGTCTGTGTGTCCCTGATAACACCCAGGCCAGTCACTCGGAGCTAAGGCAAACCCTGATTCAGCGACTTCTTTTCTATTTGAGAAGAAACATGGCAAAAATAAAAGCCACAGACAAATCATCCAGGCTCCAGTAACTTTTGGATCTAACCAGATTTATTTTGTTTGTGTATGTTTTTTTTCCTTTCCTCAGTTTTGTAGCAAATGAAAAAAAGAATTCAACAAGAACCAACAACACAACAAAACTTTCAACGAGTTGGCCTGTCCTGCTTGGAAGGCCTGGCAGGATCGCAGGGAAGGAAGGACGAAGGAGGGCTGTAGCTTCGGAGCCACAGGAGCCTCAGAAAATCAGGGCCCCCACTTGGCAGGGCCTCACCTGGCTTAGAGGGGCTGCCTCCTGCCCGCCCATCTCAGTTATTCCAAAAAGAGATGGAGCTTTAAAAAAATTCCACAAACGAAACGAAACACAATTTGAATTAAAATAAAAACACTTTCTCCACCCACCCATGCCAGGAGGTTCAGGCCTAATCCTCCCCTTTAAAATTTCTTTTAGAAATACAGTGCATTACTTTTTAAACTTCACTTCTCTTCAAGGTTAAAATAAGATATATTTCCCTAGGAGTCATAAATACGATCTGGTGCATAGAGAAATGGCAGCGCGGGAGTCCGGGCCAGCCCTCACCCGGCTGAGCACGGCGACCCCTTCCCCCCACCCCCCACCCCCGTCGAGTACAGCAGGGCAGCAGGCCCAGGACCGAACACAGCAGGGAACGAACCCGGGCTCCCGCCTCTGGGAGCGCCGGGCAGGAGAGGGGGCAAGCGGGCGCTAGGACAGGCAGGAGCCGGGCCCCGATCGAGCGACGCATGCGGGGGCTCGCGGGCGTCCGAGGGCGCACCGGTTGGGGAAGGTTTTCTTTTCTAATCACCAAGCAAAATAAATATAAATGTTTTGAAAATAAAACTTTTTAAGTGAGAGAGGAAGAATAAAAGGGAGAGCAAGGAAAAGGAGACAGAAAAGAAAGAGAACGGAAAAGACGCGCAGGACAGGCAGTGTCCCTGGGAGGGGACAGCACGGAGGGCCGCGCTCGACTTATGTACAGTGGACGCTTGAGGGTGAGTTAGACCTGGCTCGGCTTCCTCGGACACGGGAAGGTCCGCGGCGGCGGCGGCGGCGACGTCGGGAGAGCGGCCAGGCCAGTTCATGGAGCCAGGCGGTGCAGGGCACAACCCCAGCGGGGCGCGCAGTGCCGGGCCTCGGAGCTCCCGCGTGAGCTTGTCCCGGGTCACAGGAAGAAGTCGGGCGCGCCCTTGGCCCCGGCCTGCGGCGGCGAGGGCTCCCGCGAGAAGCCGGCGCCGCCCGCACCCCCGGGGCCACCCCGGCCGGCCAGCTTCTCGTATTTCTCCTTGTACAGGTCCCGCTCCTTGGCCAGGCGCCCCACCTCCAGCTTCAGCTGCTCCACCTGGCTCTGCAGCTGGCACTTCTCGCTCTCCAGAATGTGCCGCTGCTGCACGCGCTTGAAGCGGCACGACTGCGCGTAGCCGCGGTTTTTGAGCGTGCGCCGCTTCTGCTTCAGTCGGATCACCTCTTCCTTGCTGAAGCCGCGGAGCTGCCGGTTCAGCTCCCGCACAGACATAGACACCAGCTGGTCGTCGGAAAAGCGCTCCTCCAGGCGCGCGTGGTGGCTGGCGCCACCGCTGCCGTGGTGGTGGCCGTGGCCCGCGCCGCCGTGGCCATGGTGATGGTGGTGGTGTGTGCCGTGGTGGTGGTGTGCGCCGTGGTGGTGATGTGCGCTGTGGTGGTGGCCCGCGCCCAGGTCGTCCGCGCCGCCACCCCCGCCGCCACCCGCGAAGCCGGGGCCCCGGAAGGCCTCGTAGGCCACGGCGGCTGCCGGGGGTTGCGCTCCGTGGTGCCCCGCGTGGTGGCCGCTGCCGATGAGAGCCTCCACCGCGTCTTCCGGCGTCAGGTGGAGCGCCTCGGGGTTGAGGTGGTGCTGGTAGCCGCTCATCCAGTACAGATCCTCCAGCACCGGCTTCCCCGAGGCGCCCCCGACGGCTCCGGGGCCCCCGCTTGGTGGCCCGGGGGCGCCCCCGGCTTGGGCCGCGCTGCCGCTGCCCCCCGCACCGCCGCCGCCGCCGCCGCCGGTGCCCGGGCTGGGGGCGCAAAAGCTGGGTGAGGAGGGCACGGAGGAGCAGGGCGTGCTGAGAGGCGTCGAGGACAGCGAGCCGGGCGGCAGGCGGTGGCAGAAGCGCTCGGCCTCGGGCGGCTCCTTCTTTACCTCGAACTTCATCAGGTCGAAGTCGTTGACGTACTCGATGGCCAGTGGGCTGCTGGGCAGCTCGGCGCCCATCGCCAGCTCCGCGGCCATCGCCCGGGGCCCTAGCCCCGCCGCCGCGCCCAGCCGCGCCCCGACGGGGGGCGCGGGGGGGGGGAGCCGCAGGCCTCTCCCCCCCCGGATCCTTCCGGGGCGCGGTCCCGGAGGGCGCCGGCTTTGAGCCCGGACGCCAAGAGGTGCAGGGAAAACTTTCACGCAGACAACTCAGGGGCGGAGTGCGTGGGACGCTAGCGGCTGGGCCTGTCAGGCGTCCATAGGCCCGCTCCCGGCGGGCGCAGGGTCTGGGGCCTCCTCCTGCTAGTCCTGAGCGATCCGCGCCGGACCAGTGGCAGTACGGCCGCGCCTCAGGCTCCCCTGCCCCGCCCCGAGCCCCGCCCAGCACCCCGCCCGCGCTGATGACAGGCCCCGCCTCCCGCGGAGGAGCGCTGAGGCGCACATTTTTATAGAGTCGGGCTCCCGAGCCCGCCTCCCAAGAAGCGAGCGCGCGCCCTCGGGCCAATCGGAGCTCCAGCCCCGCCGCCTTTATTTGCCTATCCCCATGGCAACCCTTTGCCCAGCTGTCAATCTCCTGCGGGAAACAGCTGTGGGAAGGGGTGGGGACAGGCCGCTGGCGGAAAATGTGGGCAGGGCCCCCTGGTGGCCACCGTGAAACACTGCGCAAGCGAAGAATGCGGGAACCCGATGGTCGACTGCGACCTCTCGAGGCCTCTGTGTCTGGGACCAGGTGTCTGGGGAGTCCAGGAAAGCAGAGGAGGGCCGTGCCCAGGGGACCTCCTGGATGTCTCCATCCCTTTGAGGCCACTCATCCAGCCGAACCCCTCAGCCTTCTCTGGGCCTGGCGCCCGGCGCCCAGCGTGGCCCGCTGGGAACCAAGTCTGGTTCAGCTGGCAAGGCGGGCCGAGCGTTGGGACCTCTGGGCATCATGACACTGTGTGACACTGTCTGGCCCAGGGGCGCGGCGGGCCGAGCGCCCGCTATTTTTAGCCCTGCGGCTCGGGCGGATTCAGGAATTCAGTCAACAAAGTTCTGGCACCTCGGGCTGCGGGGATGCACCGTAGGACACGCTGCGCTCTGAGCGTGAGGTGCAGGTGGGGAGGGACAAGCGCGGGCTGCTGCTGTGGGGCCGGGGCATGAAGGACCAGGGCTGGAGGTGCGGGGCGCCCATTTGCGGGTACCCCGACTCAGGGTTCAAGGTGGTACACAGGGCGCAGAAGTGGGGTGGACAGAGCCTCTGGCCATGGCTAGAGTGCTCCTAGACCTCAAGAGGGATCTCAGGCTGCAGTGCCTATCCTCCCAGTGTCAGGCAGCTTAATGGGTTGGAGGCGCTTGGTGGCTGGAGGGCGGGAGGTGTGAGGGGAGACGGTGGTGACCGGAAGCGATTTTCTCTGCCCAGGGCTTCACACACGCTGGAAGCGATCTGGAGCGAGCAAGCAAACGGGGCAAGGGCAGCTATAGGCCTGACGCCCCAGGCTGTGACACCCACAGAACATGCATGAGTTACAGAGGTGGATGACCCCAAGTGGTTTTTTTTCTGTCAATATGACTTTGACAATTAAAATATTAAACATAAATGTAGTCACCTGTGCACAGGGAAGACTAGACGTGCCCTGAAGCCCCAGGGGCTGCCTGGGCCAGCAGAGTCAGAATCATCGTCTTCAGCAGTTTTCTTGTTCCCTCCACAAGTGTCTGTTACTTTATAATAAAAATGTCAGGCAGTGAGGAATGAGCAACTGCCTCTCACCATGGATCTGGCCCTGCTCACCCCCAGCTCCGTGCAGGGCTGGGGGTGGAGACTGCAAAGACCAGGCCTTTCTGTGCAGGTCCGAGGAGAGCCCTCCAAGGAGGACCCTTCCCACATACCTCCCCAGCTTGTCCCAGAAGATCTGTGGCCCCTGCCCTCTTTCATGGAACAGATCCCAGGACTCCAGGGACAGTGATGTGGCCTGCGGCCCCACAACCATCCTCTTGTAATTGTGCCCATTCTCCAGGTGAGGAAGCAGCGCCCTTGAACAGTAACAAGCCCTGTCCAAAACGACCTGCAGCAGGGGGCAGAGCGAGGGCTCCTACCAGGTGCTTCGACTTGAGACCGGGGAGGTGGTCAGACGCTATGGCAGATGAGGAGTCCTTTCACCCACCTGTGTCCAGAGAGAGGCCAGCCTGCCCAATCCACCCACCCCAGCATTTCTCTAGGCCCAGTGCTCAGTTGCCATGAAATTGGGACAGCTCTGTTGCAGCACAGCTACAACCTGTGTCTGGGCCGAGAGCCAGCCACCCCTCACTCCTCCTCTGCGAACAGACTGGCATCTCACATGCCACTCGGCAGTGGCAGGGGAGGGACAAGGGTCTTGCAGGTGGTGGGGCAGCGAGTGCAGAACAGTCTGTGCAAAACTGGCCACATCGTCCATCCAAGGAACACTGGCTGGTCACCAAGGGAAGGAGAGAGGATAATGATGGCAGTGAGGGGGACTGATCAGTTCTCCCTTACCTACCCTAGTGACCAGCAGTGAGCAAAGTGACCAGGGTACCCACTGGAAGAAGGGATAGGCAGGGCTGTTCTTGGGGCTGGAGATGCGAGAACATTCCAGGGCTCACTGGAGCCCAGCATCAGCCCCCACACCCCAAGCCAGGCATCTCCAAGTGCCTGCACTTGGCTTCTGAGGCTAGCAGATCCATCTGGCTTTCAAATGCACACCCCAACACCATCCCCAGCTCCAGCCCCCATGGTGGGAGCCTCCCATGGACTTGGCCTGTCCCTGTCATTGTATCCTGGTTTCTGCAAGGTACAAGCCTCCTTCTCATTCATTAGCCCCAGCCAGGGCAGACCGAAACCGGGTCTGATACCTGTCTAACGGCTTCAAAGGGCTCTCTATCCAGTCAATACTCACTGCCACCCTGCCACTGTGCAAGTGGGCAGCAGGGCTCCTGGATTCCCAGTCCAGTGCCCCCAAGCCCAGGCCTGGACAGCTCTGGAGGATCAGGGAGTATTCCTGCCAGGCTTGGTGGGCAGTAGGAGAGGGGCAGAAGCAGCACACTGACACCAATTCCCACGTACCCTACACCTTCCTAGGGCTTCTTGGGTGTACTTCCTGCAGAGTTCCTCACAGAACTCCAGGGGTCTATGTGTGTGGTTTGGTGATTAAAAGTACTCTGTCAGGGGCTGGAGGGTAAGCTCAGTGGTTCCGGCGCCTGCCTTGCAGGCGCAAGGACCTGAGTTCGATCCCCGGTAACCACATACAATGCTGGGCGTGGAGAGACGCCCACCAACAATCAACACCGCATACCACAATGCCGGACGTGGTGGCTCACGCCTGTCATCCCAGCACTCAGGAGGCAGAGACAGGAGGATTGCTGAGTTCGCGGCGGCTTGCCTGGGCACCATAGTGAGCTCAGGGCCAGCCTGAACTACAAAGCGAGACCCTGTCTCCAAAAAGAAAAAAAAAAAAGTACTCTGTCAACCTTTACTAAGGACCTACGGCATGCCAGGTAAGTTGCTAAAGATCCCTTCATGAAGAATAAGCTGCCAGAGCTTGGTGCCTCATACAGCATCCAAGGAGGCTCTGTTTTAGGAGCTTGGGGACAGCTGAGAGGGCCCGAGGCTGGGGTGACAGGAGATCCACAACATGGCAGCCCTTACAGGCAAGCCCACGGCCGAGACTGCTCCTACAGCTTTCTCCCAGCATAGCAGCTCCCGGCTCCTGGGTGAATAGCTAGACAGCAAGGCAGATATACATCAGAGGGCACCCCCACTGTCCCGGGGAAGGGGCAGAGACGCTCCCTTGTGTATGTCACACAGAGGAAGAGCACGTGTCCTCATATCTTTGGAAAAATGCAGTCTACCAGGACAGGTGCCAGTACAGAAAATGGCCCTCCAAAGTAAGTAAATACATGTTAGCATTTTCCTACTATGCCACAAACTGCCACAAGACCAGCAACTCAGAAGAGCGCGTGTTCCTGTCTCAGGCTTCTGGGAGTCAGCAGTCCGAGCTGGGCCTGGGCCTGCAAGATTTCCCAGCTGCAGTCAAGGTTGCCACGGGCTGGGCTCTTACCTGGGACAGGGAGGGATTTGCTTCCCGGAGCTCTGGGCCTGCTCTAAGAATATCCTAGAATCCATAGGACAGTTCTGGTTCCGCTCGCAGGGAGGGTCATCAAGGGTGTGAGCCCAGGAGGTGAGGGCATGGGGCCTCCTGTCCCCCTCAGCTGCTAGGTGAAGGTGGAGAGTGCTGGGAGACCTCTCTGAGGCAGGAGCGGTGGGAGGGCTGGGGAGCAGGGAGCCTGTGTCTAGGAGCGGCCAGAATGGCTGGATCGAGGTCAGAGCTCGGGGCTGGCTGGTGCCTGCGAGGGCACGGAGAGCTCTAGGGGTAGGGCCCCCACAGCGGCTGTCTGGTGTCTATGCAGTAGCTCAGGTCATCACGAGCAGGACCAGCCTGTCTGTATTCTGCAACCTTAGCGGGTGGAGTTTCCGAACATAACTGTGTCCCATCACAAGATGTTCTATACTGAGTGCAGAAGCAGACACGGTGGCACACATCGGTGCCACTCAGCACTTGGAAGGTGGAGGCAGGAGGAGGGTCAAGGGTTCAAGGCCAGACTGAACTACGTGGGGAAATCCTGTCTCCAAAAAAAAAAAAGGGAGCCTGAAAACTGCTCAGGTCACTCTGTTTGTACTATGTGAATCCAGCTGGGGGGAGGTTAGCTGCAAGTGCCCAGCCATCCAGAGGATTCCCCATGAAAGTGATGCCAGAAGCGCAGCAAAGCTGGGGTGGGGGTGGGGCAACGGGGGAGCCAAGCTGAAGCTGAACACGGAGAGCTCGCTTGCTTTCGCTTTTTCCCTCGTACCTGGGTCGTACTTCGGACCTTGCACTTGCCAGTCAGGCAGGGCGCCACGGAGCTACATCCCTGGCCTCTCACTTGCTTTGAAAACAACAGCCAGGGCAGGGGATGTAACTAAGTGGTTTTACCGCCTGCCTGACAAGTACAAGGTCCTGAGTTCAACCTTGGATCTGGGGGGAAAGAAAACAAAAACAAAAACGAAAAACAGGACCAGGGATTTAGCTCAAGTGGTACTGCGCCTACATGGGAAGCACAAGGACCTGTGTTCAATTCCCCATACCGCAAAAAACGAAACAAAAGAAAAACCCAGCCAGTTCTGCAAAATGTCCAGGACCTCCTGGGAGTGAGCCCTCACTCAGCCTGCCCACTGCTACACCCCTTCTTTGGCCCTACGCCAGCACTGAAGGAGCACCGCTGTGCCGCCAGCATGGCAGACAACGCCGGCGGGTGCACCTCAGCCACATCTCTCTCCAAGCTGCCCCTCCTGGCGCTATGCTCTGCAGGGGACAGACAGGCACGAATATTGGTGTGAGCGCCACCCTGTGGAGAGACCTGGATAGCACAGAGCTCAGAAGGGGCTCCCGCTATCACACTCCCTTTTCAGCTCCTGCCAGAGCCAGGTGAGTCTAGGTAGTCCCCGTGCCCAGCAATAGCCTTTTTAGGGAGCAGAACCACACCTTGAAGTCACCTTTTGCCCACTCATCCAGGTCCCCTGCCAGGGGTTACAGCCCCGAGAGGCAACAGCCCTGGGTCTCCCGTCAGCAGCTGGACTCATCAGAGAGCCCAGTGTTGGGGCTCTGCTTAGGACCCTGCCCTGCTCTGCCGAGGATCCCAGGACCCCTAGTTCCCTCTAGCCTTGGGGGCTCATGTGATCCTCCTGTAGATCTCCAGCCACCTGTGGCTGTTCCCACAGACCTGGGTCTCTGCTTAGTGTCCCTCCTTGAGACCTGGCGGGAGGACCCTTGCCATGAGCCCAGTGTGACCAATGCGCACACTCGGGAGCCACAGGAACCGTGACAGCCGGATCCCCCGAGAGCCGCTGGGTAATGGAGAACCAGGATCTCACAAGGCCCCCTGGAAGGCAGTGCCCAGCCCTCCTAAGCCTTCTCACTGGTTGCGCTGGGCAATGGGTAGCACGGGGAAGACAGTGGAACCTAGGTCTCATGCAAATGTCACTGATCCTCCTTGTGGTTGTGCCAGGGCTTGCTAAGTTCTGGCCACAATGTAAAGAGTTGGCAGCCAAAAAGAAGATCAGAGGAGACAAGTTTCCTTGTTGTCCCTGATAGGCTGGAAGGTGGGTGGGACCGGACCAACAGCCCCCACACACCACGAGTATCTCAAGGGCTGTGGTGGCACTAAGCAAGTCCAGCTGCCACCAGGCTTGTACAGAGTCCTGCTTGCAGGAGATGCTCACTGGTGGCACGAAAGTGAAGCCAAGATTATGCCCATCACATACCCAGAGTCTCCAGAGAACTTGGCCTGAGTGCCATCCTGTGTCTCCTTGCTGGCCGTGGAGGGGCAGAGAGCAAGTGAACCCTGGATCATCTGGATCCACGACATGGTCTCCCTGCCCAGGAAGGGGATGGAGAAGTGACCCCCAGGTGGTCAGAGGTGTGGTCTTCACCGAGACCCTCATGAATCGTGCTGAGAAGCCTGGAGAACAGGTACGGTGCCCTGAAGACTGTTCCACGTGGGACCGGGGGCTGTGGGTACCCAACACGTGGATGGCGTTTCTGAGTGGTCCTAGAGCGTCCTTTGAGTCTGTACTCAGAAGCAGGGCCGGGCAGTGGCCCTCACTTCTGCTGTCTGCTTGTTCTGTCTCTCAGAAGCTGTTTCTGCAGCTGTGGCTGCCCAGCTGAGGCTACAGCTCCAAGATGTCTTGCTCCTGCAGGACACCCCATTCTTGCAGTTTCCCCTGCTGCTTAGCCCTGGAGCCCCGAACCCTGAGGGGAGGCAGGCAGAACCCCGGGGCAGCCCTGTAGCCATGTGCCCATCCCTCAAGGCCAAAGCTGTGCCTGGTGGAGGGACCATTTTGCTGAAAAGGGAGAGTGCTTGGGACGGGGGGGTCCCCTTCTGAACTCTGCACTATCTAGGTCAGCAAAATGGGCAGGAGCTGTCGTGGACCATGAGCCCGCATGCCTCTGCTACAGCCTTATGGGGACATGTGTTCCTTCCACCCAGGGGTGGCTCCAGCCGATGACCTATTTTAGCCAAAGGAACCTGGTGGAAACTGAGGGACTTGGGATACAGCCTGAGACACTGAGCTTCAGGCAGAACGTGAGGCCCAGATGTGTGATGGTTTGTCAGCGGCAACATGAGGCAGTGCTGACCTGCACAAGCTTGGAGGCTCAAGAGACCACCCAGAGGCTGTCTGCCTCTGTGGTGAGCCCTGGAGGGGAAAAGCTGAGGCTCCCCTGCTGGGGCCAGCTCCCTGCTCAAGGATACAGCTTCCAGCTGACTTCCAGGTAAACTGCCTCCTTCCTAGGGGTAGCCTGACTTCCTCTGCCCCTGTCTTGGCTCCAGCCTATGCAACCTGTGCCACCAGAGACACCTCTCAGGCTTCTGCCCACCCAGCCTTGCTGACATGGCCACGGAGGCAGGCTGCCTCAGACTCTCTGGGCCATCCTGATATCAAGGAGAGTCCACAGCACTGCCAGCAGTAGTGCAGGCTCTGGCTTCCAGCCAGCCCATCTCCCACTTAATCCAGGGTCCCATGGTAGCAGTCAGGACAGGCCAGCTGACACAGGATAGAACCTTTATTGCTGAACATAAAACACCTGCCAGAGGTCTGACCAGGGGCCTCTTCCCTGGGCAGGAGTCCTGGGTACGGAGGGCTAGGAGCCAAAAATCCCATAGTTGTCACCACACCCATGGCGGAGACTGCCCCTGGGCCAAGCCCTGCCTGACTTCTCAAGGACAAAGGGGTGGGGGCAAGTCCTAAGTATGAGACAAAGGGCTTAGGGGAAGGGAAGTGGGATATAAGGGTCTGGGTGGGCAAGGGGAGAAAGACAAGGCCATGGGCATACAGGTTAGGGAAGGTTTGCAGCCTGGCAGGCAGAGCGGTGCCCCGGGAGGTTGGTGGTGGGCAGCTTCTCCTGGAAGGTCAGAATGATGGGCAGAGCCTCCATGCTCTCCAGGGGTGAGAGTCTGAGGTAGGTGTGGGCTGGTCCCTGGGTCCCTCACAGACGTGGTTTGATGTGTAGTGGCTTCCCTGTGCAAAAAGGGCAAAGGTCAGGTGCGGGCAACACCAGCTAGGAAGAACCATCCACCCCAAAAGTTTCTGCTTGAGGCTCAGGAGAGGGAGAGGCTGCCAGCACAGGCCTGTCCAGTAGTTTAGAACACCAGGCTGTTGTCCTCCAACCCCTGCCCACCTGCCAACTGCCACTGCACCTGATAAGCCTCTGGCCAGGGTCAAGAGGGAAAGGAAGCCCGGCAGTAGCCTGGGAAGGCCCACAGGAGGAGCCACAGCTCTAGAGCATGAACCATAAAGGGTGAGTGCAGGCAGACACGCAGGTACACACTGCTCACACTTGGGAGCAGCTGCCAGACACACTTGAGAAGCCAGTGTGTGCAAGCAGGTGGCTGGGTGATGGGGTGGGGGCTAAGCAGAGGCCTGGGTAGCAGGAGGGGAAGGGTCCTCAGAGCAAGGGCCTGAGAGTAGAAAAACATGTCCCAAGGGGCTACCGTCTGGCAGGGCACACTTGTTGGGCACCAGGACTGTTCCTCCCTCTGCATAAATGCTCTGGGCCACTGACACCAGCTCTACACAGCACTGTCCATGTGCTCTCTCCTACAGGGTGAGCTGGGTGTCCCTCCTCAGGGCTGATGACTACACTCAGCCAGGAGCCAGCCCCAGCTCGCTGGCTCCACCAAGCTTGGGCCTCTGGCTCTGCTGGGCGGCCACCCATCCCAGACTGGTAACATCTGCCCCTCCCACCCCCTGGGGCCAAGCCAGGCAGTCTCAGAGCCCTTTCCCGGCCTGCCCAAGTGGCCCACATGACCTACAGTGGCCTGTGTGTCTCCTGACACTAGGAGTGGCTGCTGGGAGCCTGATCTTTAAAGAAAATGAAGTGGTAGCTGGGGTTAGGGAGAACCCTGAGGGACAGCCAGATCGGAGCTATCAGCCCCCTGTCCAAGTCCCGGCTAGGTGGGGTCCAGCCGGCCAAGTTCTGCCTCTGACTAGGAAGATGTAACTAGGAGGCAGCCCCTCCAAGCAGGCACTTGAGCATGCTCAGCGGGGCTGTTACAGAAGCCTGCAGCAAGCATCTTCCATTAACGTTACGACCGTGAAATATGACAATAAAATGATAGCCGTATGGTCGCAAATTTGCAGCCCGCCGAGCTGCGTGGGGTTTATCGTCACTCAAACGTGCGGAGAGCTGTAAAATGTTTACAGAAAGGGTCGTTTGCAGCCATAAAATCCTCTTTTCTCTCCTAAACAAGGCTGAGTGGAGCCATTTACCAAGCCCCAAATGCTCATTGGGGAGAGGGAACATCTGTTCTCTCCAGGAGTGTGGAGTGATCTTCCAGAACAAATTAACAGAAATGGGTGCTTTCTAATTAAATCAGCCCTCAGCTGGGGTGGTCTGTGTGTGGCCACCACTGTGCTCACCCTTCACTGGCCCACCCCCAGCCGCAGGTGCACACACAGTGCCCACTGAGGCACCTGGAGACTCCATGAAGTGTCAGAAGTGGCTGGGCTTGCGCTTACCTGAGTCCTTGGCAAGAGGCCTCCTGGGGGGCCGGGGCTGGCCTCCTGGGCTTGGTGAGGCCTGCAGGGAGATGAAGGCTGGTAGCTTGCAGAGGCTGCCTGAGCCTGTCCCTGACGAGGTGGCCTCGTCCTGGAGAGAAGGCTTCTCTTGGTCTAAGGAGTGGGAGGAAGAGGAGGAGGAAGAGGAGCCAGCCTTTGTTGACAAGGGAGAGGCAGAGGCACATCCCAGTGGAGAGGGAGGAGGTGAGGCTGGGGGTGCAGCTCTGGAGCTGGGGGGACTGGACAGCTTTCTGGCATGACGCTGGGCTGCGGAGGGCTTCCTGCAGGGAAGGAAGGATGACAGAAGTGAGGGCAGGCGGTGAGGACCCCTTACCCCCACCTCCTGCTGCAGGAGCTACTGAGCATCACCACACAGGTTCAAGCTGGCCCTCAGCCTCTAAAGGTAGGTTGGTTAAGAGCTTCTAGCCTGAGGCACCAGGGTGCTTGGCCAAGGGGGCTCTGGGTTCCGTGCTGTGCTCCATCACCTCAGCCCCGCCTTCTGGACCCAGTATCCTGCCTGCAGGGTTCCTGTAAGCCACAGAAGTGAGCACAACGTAGGGAATCCCAACTTCTTCCGCACTCCTGAAGAGTGGGTCTGTGAAAGCCCCACCTCCCTCTGCAGGCTGAGGATGCCCCTGGCTCCATCCAGACTCAGGGACACTGATGCAGGTATCTCTGGAGGCTACCTGTCCTTCCACCTTGGTCTCAGATTTCCCTTTGAATCCCAAAGAGCTATGGTGGGGGCTCATTCCAGAGGGTCCCACTTGTCACTTAGGCAGCACCCACTGCCCCATCACCTGGGCCCATGGCCAGTGGAGGTCCGGCTCCTAGGTGTTGCATCGCTGGGCCCTGGGGTAGGGGGTACAGCTGTCCGCCGGCTGTGGTGCTTCTGGTTTCGATGAAGCAGTTGGCATTGGGCACCCCGAGGGCAGGTACCCCTTCGGGCGAAGTCAGGGCACAGCAGTGTATGCTTCTTCTTGCACTGGGGGAAGAAGGGAATGGCTAGGTGGGCCAGGGATGCTGAGGAACTATGTATGTGTGGTGGCTGGGTCCACCCCTCAGCAAGCCTGCTGGCCCTGCATGCTGCCCACTGGGGCTCAAATCAGAAGCTTCCTGTTGAAAGGATGAGGCCACCAAGCAACAGCAGCTCCAGCTGGGCCCCTGGGAATGAACTGAAGGGAAAGCCAGAGCCTGCCTGGGGATTCCCAGAGCCTGAGGCCAGGCCACTGCCTAAGGCCTTACCCACCTGCCACCCCTCCTGACAGGGCCAATCCATTGTGACAAGGGTGGCAAGAGCCAAGAGGAAGGTGGGTGGGGCCTGAGGCCTCAGGGGACCTCATGGGGGAGGGGTGGCGGGGACAGGGAAGGGGCTACAGCAGGTCGGCTGAGGGCAGACAGCACTGGGTCGGAGCCAGGCCGGGCACTTTATCCACAGCACCTGTCATGGGGCTAATTATACCCTCAGGGAGGCGGGGCAGGCCAGCAGGCAGGTGCCCCAGGCAACGGCTTGGCCTCTGCTCTGCCTGCCAGCCATGGGAAAGTGATCACCTTCTGCCTAGTGCCCAGTAGTTGGGCCCAGCCAGGGAAGGCCCCAGGACAGCGATGGGAGACCAGGGTCTGCCTTCAGGGCATGCTCTTCCTGGGCTCCAGTCTGCGGGCTGCTGGGGCCCCAATCCTGTTCCCAAGGAGGGTTCCCCCCACAGCTGCCTCAGGTGAGGAAGAGAGCCAGAGTTCAGCTGGCCTGGGCATCCTAACTCAAACCAACCTGCAATTTCCACTTGAACCCAAACAGAAACCTATGGAACCCACTGTGGTGCCACACTCACTGGACTGGCACACCAATGACATAAACCACAGCCTTAAAGCCCCTTTCCCATAGACCTGTGCCCTCCATACCAGAACCTGCATGTAGGGTCCTGGCCCTGCCTCCGGCACCCAGGACTGAGCACCTGGCCAGGGAAGATGTCTGCTCATGGCCAGCACCCCACTGTCCCAGGTAACTGCCCTGTGATATGTACCCTCCATGAAGAGGACAGGCTCAGGGAAGGGTTCTCAGCCCCATTTGTTCACTCACGCGCCTTCCACATGGAGTCTGAGGCCCTCAATGCTGGGGCTGGCCAGGGATGTGGGGCCCTGAAGCCTAGGGTGGTCTTACAGGCAGAGGGGACAGGAGATGGTGCAGTCAGTTCTGCTAGACTGAAAAAAGACCCACCGCCAGGATGCGCTGAGCCAGGGTGCTCTAGGGAGGAGGTGGGGGGGGGTATAAACAAGTGGATAGTGGGAGCCACCAACAGTGATAGACAACAGATTACTGGGAGCAAAGTGGACATAAAGTGCTTGGCTGAGAGATGGCCCAAGACAGTGCAGACCCGGCTGTTCTGCGTGGTGGCCAATGAGCAGCTGAAGCACGCCAAGGGGAGCTGAGATAGGATGTGCAGTGGGGTGTGGGGGTGTGGTGTAAAGTATCAAAATTCTATTTTTTCTTGATTTTTTTTTTTTTTGGTGATACTGGGAATCAAACCCAGAACCTGATACATGTCAGACAAATGCTCAAGCTTTTAATTTTATTTTAATTTTTTTTTGAGACAGGGTCTTGCTTTGTAGTTCAGGCTGGCCCTGAGCTCACTATGTAGCCCAGGCAAGCCTCGAACTCATCAAGCTTTTGATTTAATTTTGAGACATGGTCTCATGAAGTTGCCAAGGCAGGCCTCAAACTCAGAATCTTCCGGCCTCATCTTCCCAAAGTAGCTATGGTTACAAGTATTTTTCATACACTGAATTAGATAAAATAATTCATCTGTGGTATCTGCGTGTGTGTGTGTTGCGAAGGACAGAACTCAAGGCCTGACTGACATATGCTAGGCAGGCACTCTGCTATAATTCCTGATTTTTAAAAACTTTTTGAAGAGGAGTATTAAAAATCTGAAATTATACATTCAGTTCAAGTATATTTCCACTGGGCAGTGCTAATCTACACTTGATCTTAGCCAAAAGGCCGAGAAGCGATGGGCAGTGCTAATCTAAACTAACCCTCTCAACCAAAATTTTAGGAGAAAATATAATTTTCTCAAATCCAGAACTATGAATAGCCAAGTGTGGTGGTGCAGCCTGTAATCCCAGCACTTGAGAAGCTAAAGTGGGAGGATTACTTTGAGTTCGAAGACAGCTTGGGCTCCACAGTGAGTTCAAAGCCAGCCTTAACTACATAGCCAAACCCTTTCAGAAAGGGAGGGAAGGAGGGAGGGAGGGAGGGAGGGAGGAAGGGAGGGAGGAAGGAAGGAAGGAAGGAAGGAAGGAAGGAAGGAAGGAAGGAAGGAAGGAAGGAAGGAAGGAAGGAAGGAAGGAAGGAAGGAAGGAAAAGTTAGGAGCAAGCTATGAAGACAAAGTAAAACAATGGAAGAAAATCTCCTAGGCAGCCTACAGACATGAAGCAAACCTCCAGCTCCTAGGGCCTCTATCTTCACCTGAGCCATCTTTACTGGTGGAAAGGAAAGCTCAGCCAACTCCCCTCCTACAGCTTTCCCTAATCAGAAATTAAGAAAAATGCCATTACATAATTCATCAAACTAAGAATAGGAGAAGTTCGATAATATTTAGTACCAAGTGTAACACTAAAACAGTACATCATGATTCATGGATGGAGCAACCTTAGGCCTTACAACTACATAGCCTTAAATGCTTGTTTTAGAGAAGAAAACCCATCTTAAAAGGTAAAGGGAAAACTGCAAAATTAACCCACAGAATGTGAGGAAAAGAAGAAAAATAAAGGAAATGAAAACCCACGCCGTCAGAAGGTGGTTCTTGAAAACATTAATAAATTTGTCCAGTAAGAGTAACTAGGAAGTTGAGTAAAGGAAACATGTGTGAAATACTATGGGTGACGAGTGTGTAGCTGATGCTGAAGATGAGATGCAAGGAATACACTATGATACTAAAACTGAAAACAGATGAAAGTTACAAATCCTAGAAAAACTGAAAAGAAAAACCCTGAAGTTTTCTTGTAACTATAATGGAATTTCAATTAGTAGTTAAGAGGTAAAGAAAGTTCCAACCCAGAAAGTTATACTTGTGGTTCTGTAAGTATGAGGCACAGAATTCCACTCACACTGGTCCATGGGATGGGAAAACAGAACAGCTGTTTATGAGGCCAGAACAGCCTGGAAAGCGAAGCCTGTCCAGGACTTCCTGAGAAAAGGGCATGTGGGCTACTGCCATTCACAAGCACAGTGCAAATGTCCTACATAAGCTACAAACACTGTCTGGCCAGCTGCAAAGGTCTTCATCCACTGGACCAGAGGAAGCGCAAGGCTGGTTTAACATCAGAAGGTCCACAACAAGAAATAACAAGTGAAAAGGAAATCAGTAAACAGAAATTACTACATTGAGGAGCTAAAAGGGCAATCATATGATCACATCAATACATATAAAAGTATCCAAAAAAATTAAACCCCAACTCAAGTTGAAAATTTTAGCAAACTGGGGATGGATACAACAAACCTTCTCGAAAGTGCCACTGGTCAGGAGAAAGGTTGGAAGCCTCTCCTCCCCAATCTATGTGCACTGCCCAGCCAGGAGACCAGGCAAGGAAATGTGTTGCACTCCAAAGAGGAAAAATGTCATTATTTACAATGACATGATTATTTAGAAAAATCCGAGAGAATCTACAAATTATGGCAAATACTAATAATGGTTTAGCAAGGCTATTGGAAACAAAATCAACATAAAAATTGTTTTTCTATATGCCAATGCACAGTGAGAAAATAAAATTTAAAAATCCAGTATGCTATTTATAATAATAGAAGTTATTATTAGGAATAAATTGAGCAGAACAGAGCTGGAAGCAGACCGGCACATGCAGAAGGAGCCTGACTCACAAGGCTGGCGCTGCAGACCCACTGGAGAAGACAGGCTGCCTATGTGCACTGCTGCGGCCTGGGCAGCAAGGTCCTACCTCGCCCCTCACACAAAAGTGGTTCCAGCTTGATTGGAGGGTGCAGGCTTAAATAGAGAAGGCAATTTAGCAGGATTTGGGATAGAGAAGGATTTCTTATACAAGAGACTAAGGACACAAACTACAGCAAAGACTGATAAGGACACAAAGTAAAAAATAAATTTCACAAAGTTTTTTTTTTTAGGCTTATTAAATACAACAAATGACTATGAACTTTCTGCTAGGCCTGAAGCAGCACACACTGATACAGGCAGCATCTGAGGTATGGGGGCAACTGGACAAAAGCCAAAGGGACCTGGATCCTGGAGCTACTCAGGAGGGTCAGAGCCCACAGGGGCAGGATCTGAGCTCAAGGGCGGGGGCTGGGGCAGGGACTGGAAGGGAGCAATGGAGGCCAAGTGAGGAACTGGGGTTCCACTAAGGACTTTGGTTGGAGGCTGTAAGATGCCCTGAACAGGTGAGACAGAGGAGCACACCTTCCGGAGTCATCCACCTCAGCAGAGAGCTGGACAGGCCCTGCGAGAGGAGGGAGGAAAACAGGACTGGGGATGCAGGTGGGAGGCTTGGCAGGGGATGCTTATTGTGGGTAGGTGAGTGGACTGGGCTGGGTCAATGGGTGGCTTAAGGCACTGTGTGTGCTGCTGTGACAGGACAAGGACAAGGGAAGTCACAGAGCAGCAAGGTCAAAAGACTGACAGAAGCAGTGGGTTGGCACCAGGATCCCCAGGCCACAGGAGAGAGACAGCAGGTAGGGGCTGGAGCTTCAGAAGGGCAGGCACGACGGACACCAAGTGGGAACAGAACAGGCACCAGGAGGAGCACAGCCCCGGTCCTCCTCAGTGGTCAGGGCTGGAGACCACAAGAGGGATGGAGAAGAGCCTGAAGCTCAGCAACAGGAAAGCAAAACAGGAGCTGAGTCGGGCTAGGAGCTCAAGGCAGGAAGTGGGAGAGGGAACTACAGAACCCAGAGGAGAAACAGGTATCAATCAAAAGAATGAGGAACTGTGACAAGAATGATCAACACGCCAGCAAGGTGGAGGGTACCCCTGCGACCCCAGTACCCTGGGAGGCTGAGCCAAGGGATCCCAGGATTAAACTCAGCCTAGGCAGCTCAGTGAGACTCAGAGTAAAACAGGGCTGGGCACTGGGTTCAATTCCCAGGACAGAAAAAGAAAAAGAAAAAAGGGGTTGCTTTTCAAGAGGCCAGCATGACTCCCAGCAAGGGTGTCCCAGGAGGAAGAGACAGAACATGGTGAGGTGAAAGGGTTCCAGGTCCCGCAGGGTGCCACACTCTCACATCTGTGCCCTTGAGCCTGGATGGAATAGGCTACTATCTTGGGAAAATAAATCAAGACTACCATTTAAAAAAGAGACAAAATGGACTTCCAATGCCAGGAAGGAGCAGGCACATGTTCCTGGTCTTCTGCTAAGCACTGCGTGGACTCTGAATGGGGTGGAGGAGCAAGCAGACCACTAGAGGAGCAACACAGTGGATCTCTGGATTTCCAACTTTGCCTTATAGATTCCAGGCCTGGAGCTGGGCCAGCCAGAAATGCTAAGTACAGAGAAGGGGCAGCTCTGCAAGTCAGGAAACTCAGGCCTACACAACCTGCTCCAACAAATGCCTCCAAAAACTTGTCTGGCTGGCTGCGTGGGAGCCCAGGCATTACCCTGGCCAGGAAGTTGAAAGAAGAAAAGCTGGGACTTCCACTGCCACACATTAGTGGACTGGATTTACCCTCATCCTGGGCAGGACGTGCCAGCAGAGGCTAGTAGGAAGTCAGTACAAAGGCTCCCACTCAGAAATGGCAGAGACCCCTCTATAACAGGGCTAATGAGGCCAACTGGGCCACCATTTTCTATCCCCACATGCAAAAAACAAGGGAGCACCTCCCACCCCTACCAGTGACAACTAAAATTTTCACAATTCAACAGAAAAATGATTAGGAACAAGGAAAACTTCCCAACAAAATGAGGAGATAAGTGACACATGCCAACACCCACCAAACAGGTATTAAGAGTCATCGGACATGGGTTGTAGATGCATGTCCACAAGCAAGTATAGATATGCTCAGACCAAGGGCTGGGGCTCAGCTATGTGGTACTTCTTGCCTAACATGCATGAGCCCCTAGGTTCCATTCCAGCAGCAAAAGGGAAGAAGGGAGGAAGGAAGAAAGGAAGAAGGAAGGAAAGAAGGAGGGAGGGACAGTGACAACAAAGAACAAAAGGACACAGTAGAACCAAATGGAAATTACAGAATTCAAAAATGTAATCACTGAAATAAAAAAACTCAGCATGTGGGCTCAGCAGCAGAGTAAAAGGGATAGAGAAACAGACCAAAAAACTCAGTAATCTGAGCAACAGATATGTAATCAGACTTAGAAAATAAACAGAGCCTCAGGAACCTGCAAGATTACAACAAAGGAACCATCACTGAGGCAACTAGAAATGCAGAAAGGAAAGGAAAATAACCCACAGAAAATAACCCAATTTAGCATTTTTTAAGTTGCAGAATAAAGAAATTGAGTAACCCTAATCAGGATAGACCAACGAACTCCACCCAGAATATATTACAGTCAAATTTGTGAGAGCTAAAGACAAATAATTCTCAAAGCAGCCAGAGAGGTATGATACTTTATCTAAGGGGGAAATCTCAAGTGACAGTGAATTTCTTATCAGACACCACTGAGGATGGAAGAAAGCAGCATACCATTTTTCAAAGTGAACTGTCAGCTCAGAATCTTATATTCACAGAAATATGTTTCAGGAATGAAGCAGAATCAAGATATTCTCAGATCAAGACAAACTAAAAGGGTTTGTCACCCACAGATCCACACTAGAAAGTACAGGGCCAGGTACAGTAGCAGCACCTGTAGTCTTAGCTACACAGGCTGAGGCAGGAGATTATCAAACCCAGGATTCCAAGACCAGCATGAACAACATGGCAAGACCCTGTCTCAGAAAAAGAAAAGGAATTAAAGGAGATCCTCTAAACAGAAAAGAAACAACAGAAAAAACAGACAAACTCTTGAATAGTAGGAAAGAACAAAGAATAAGTTAAACAAAAGTACTGATAGACATACTACATTTTCCTTCTCTTCTTAACTTTCTAAATTATGTTTGATGGTCGAAGCAAAAATTATGAAAATATCGCCGGGCGTGGTGGCTCACGCCTGTAATCCCAGCCCTCGGGAGGCAGAGACAGGAGGATTGCTGAGTTCGAGGCTTGCCTGGGCTACATAGTGAGCTCAGGGCCAGCCTGAACTACAAAGCGAGACCCTGTCTCAAAAAAAAAAAAAAATTATGAAAATATCTAATGTGGTTTTAAATGTATGTAGAGAAAACACCTATGATCACTGTCAAAGAGGATGGGTAAAGGAACATACAGGAAATTAGCCTCTTCTACTTTATCTGGTAAACTCTGCAAGGGACTTTGGTAAATTATGAATACACAACACAATCCTAGGGCAACCATTAAGAAAGATATATTACATAATGCACATGCTATGTTCCACATAAATTATTTATATATTATATAACATAAATGACAACATACACATATACAATGCATAAAACAATTTTTTAAAACTTTCAAGTTTGGGCCGGAGATTTAGCTCAGTGGTTCTGCCACCTGCCTAGCAAGGTAGGAAGGTCCCTGGTAACCACACACAATGATATAATATTGGGCGTGGTGACTCACGCCCCCCAGCAATCAATACCACACCCCACAATGCTGGGCATGGTGGTTTATCCCAGCACTTGGGAGGCAGAGGCAGGAGGACTGTTGAGTTTGAGGCTTGTCTGGGTTACATAGTGAGCTGAGGGCCAGCCTGAACTACAAAGCGAGACCCTGTCTAAAAAAAAAAAAAAAAAAAAAAAAAAATTCAAGTAACCCAGAGGAAGGCAGGAAAACAAAACAGAAAAACAAAAACTAGAAAAAGCAGAAAGCAAGGTCGAATGGTAGATTTAAGCCCTAAAGTATCAATAACTACTAAATGTAAATGGTATAAATACACCAGTTAGACAACGAAGACTGGCAGAATGAATTTAAAAACATGAGCCAACTATCTACTACCTACAGCAAAGTTCCTCAATGAGACAGATAAAGACAGTTCAGACAAACTTACTGAAAGCAGAAGTAGCTTTATCAATACCCAATAAAGAAGACTTTAGGGCCGGAGAGTTAGCTCAGTGGTTCCAGTGCCTGCCTTGCAAGTGCAAGGTCCTGAGTTCGATCCCAGTAACCACATACAATGCTGGGCATGATGACTCATGCCCACCAGCAATCAATACCACATACCACAGTGCCGGGCATGGTAGCTCATGCTTGTAATCCCAGCACTCGGGAGGCAGAGGGGGTAGGATTGCTGAGTTCAAGGCTTGCCTGGGCTACATAGTGAGCTCAGGGCCAGCCTGAACTACAAAGCGAGACACTGTCTCAAAAAAAAAAAAAAAAACAAAAAAAGATGACTTCAAAGCAAAGAAAGTTGGCAGGGACAGAGGACATCACATAGTGATGAAAGGTTCATCTGTCAAGATGACAGAGCAATTCTAAATATACAGGCAAAAAAGAAAAAGTATACAGGCACCAAACAACAGACATGAAGCACCGGAAGTAAAACTTGACAAAATGTAGGGGAAATGAAAAACTCCATGATTATAGTCAAAGATCCACTTAGAAAACTGGAAAGGATGTAGAACTCAAAAATATCTTTAATTAGCACAATCTATTAGAAGTTTATAGACCAAATGCAGAAGAAAGCACATTACTTGTGTACCATAGCTCCTAGTACTGTATTTCCTAACAGAACAGTATGCTGCTGGGGTTTAATGTTCTCATATAACAGTTGAAAACAGTGAAAAAAATTTGTGCTCATCTCTTAAAGAACTGAGTAAAAAAACACTTTAAGGGCCGGAGGGTTAGCTCAGTGGTTTTGGCGCCTGCCTCGCAAGCGCAAGGTCCTGAGTTCGATCCCGGTAACCACATATAATGCTGGGCGTGGAGACACGCCCACCAACAATCAACACCGCATACCACAATGCCAGACGTGGTGGCTCACGCCTGTCATCCCAGCACTCGGGAGGCAGAGACAGGAGGATTGCTGAGTTCGCGGCGGCTTGCCTGGGCACCATAGTGAGCTCAGGGCCAGCCTGAACTACAAAGTGAGACCC
>PVIC010015662.1:0-34896 GCA_004025085.1 Thryonomys swinderianus
GTGTGCAAAGCCTAAAATATTACAACAAAAATAAATTCCTATATGAACTACAGCGAACATGCCAACAGCATTCTACGAAACAAATAATGTTTACATCAATTATCATGTCTGGGGCAGTCTTCACATATGATGATGGGACATTCCATGCACATATTTTGCTTACATTGGTAACACATGTGTTTTGCTTTCCTGGCTTTTTTGTAGGACATACTTAACATCTTGCTAGTCTTCACATTTTATCAGGAGATTCTTGTTATATTACACAATGTTTAGTTAATAGTAATATAAAATAACAGTAAAATAAAGTATTACATTATTTTTAAAATTTATTTTATTAGTATATTTATACAAACATTATGATCACATTTAAGATTGTGAATTTGTACCTGTATATGATACATCTTTATTCTCATTTTTCTCTTCCCCTCCCTCCCTACAACCTCCATCTCCTAAATAATAAGCTTTGTTTCAGGCCGGAGATTTAGCTCAGTGGTTCTGGCGCCTGTCTCGCAAGTGCTAGGTCCTGAGTTCGATCCCCGGTAACCACATACAACAATGCTGGGCATGGTGACTTGTGTACCAGCAGTCAGTACCACATACCACAAATGCCAGGCATGGTGGCTCATGCCTGTAATCCCAGCACTTGGGAGGCAGAGGCAGGATGATTGCTGAGTTCAAAACTTGTCTGGGCTACATAGCGAGCTCAGGGCCAACCTGAACTACACAGTGAGAGACTGTCTCAAAAAAAAAAAAAAAAAAAAAAAAAGCTTTGTTTCTTGTTTTTAAACTATCAATTTTTGTTCCCTTTTTTACTTTCTCTTACCCACACTTTCCCTTTGCCTTTTGCACATTTTCTTCCTATTTCACATTACTTATATTTTGGCTTTCATTTACAACTACAGTTTATCACACCAGAGAAAAGATATTTACACATCTGTGTCCTATTTATTTCACTTATGTGTACATCTTCGAGGTACATCCATTTGAATATAAATAATAAGAATATTTTTGTAACAAAAGCTGATTAACAATTGCTTAATTTATTAAATTCAAGGAAATTGAACTGAAGCAGTGTGCTTTACTTCAATAAGAAAGGAATATCTATTTACTGATTTCTCCATCATTGTCATCAGTATTAGTTTATTCAGTGCTACAGTCATCATGACACTACATAAATTCTTGTCATTTCTTTTTCTAGTACTGAGGAGTGATCCCCAGCACTGTCTAGACAAGTGCTCGACACTCTCAACACTCCTTTTAAAATAAGTGTATTTATTTGAAACAGAGTGTTGCAAAATTACCCAGAGTGACCTCAAATTTGAAATCATCCTGCCTCCAGCGGCTCCTGAGTAGCTGAGTTGCATGTGTATCCTCCCTGCTCATTTAGTAATTTTTAAAAGCCTCTAATCTCTTCCCTTCAGTAGAAATCATACAAAATTTACAAAATAATCTTTCAAAAAACCTTTAAAATAATTTTACTTTTCCTACACAAATACATATTGAGCCTATTTCTTCCCACAAATATAATTTCACTGAATTGACACTTACTAAAATATAACTCAATGGAGGTTGACAGGAATAGAAACGTCAATGTTATTTTAAAAATTCATAAATGAGTTAAATCATTCAAAGGAATAATATTTGCTCAGAGTCTCTCTGATGCCTTCTCTTCCATCTCTTTGTGAACATTTGTCTTATTTTGAGTTCTGAACCAGATAGATTCACTGATCCTTTATTTTTTTTTCCTCTATCCCTATTTTTTACATTTAGTTTTTCCACATCAGGGTATTTTATAATAAAATTGTCAGTGCTTAAACTAGTTTTTCTTCCTGTTCTCTTTTAATGCTTTTCACTTGTAAAGATTTCTCCATTTCTTTCTACATGGGAGGTGAGCTCCTCTGGTTGAGACTTTTTTGGAAAACCACGCAGGTGTTTGATTCTAGAATGGGAGTGTTACAGGGCACTTGAAAAAAAGCAAGAAATAGTAAAAAGAGAAAGAGGTTTAACATCTAGCTCAGTCACACTGGATAACTACAAAACCAAGCAATTTGTGTAATCTTTTTTTTTTTTTTTTTTTTGAGACAGGGTCTCGCTTTGTAGTTCAGGCTGGTCCTGAGCTCATTATGTAGCCCAGGCAAACCTGGAACTCAGCAATCCTCATGCCTCTGCCTCCCGAGTGCTGGGATTACAGGCGTGAGCCACCACACCTGGCGCTGTGGTATTGATTGCTGGTGGGTGTGAGTCACCACGCCCAGCATTGTATGTGGTTACCGGCATTGAACTCAGGGCCTTACGCTTGTGAGGCAGGCGCTGGAACCACTGAGCTAAATCTCCGGCCCCAATCTGTATAATCTTTTCTCTCTTCTGAAGCTTACATTGGTCTCAAACTCTGTATTGTCTTCCCAGGGATATTCTCAAGGATGATACATTAACTCTGTTGGTATAAAATTAAAATATGTGCACCAATATTGTTTTAACTTGTCTATGTTTTTTAACCTAAATTTTACTTGAATTACTAGCCAGATACATGAAGATTCCAATGTAAGTAAAAGAAATGCAAAATTTGCCAATCAAGGTTTAAAAACTTCTGACAACTCATTATGTTACATCTCTCTGCTTACTAGTTATGATTATGCACGTTAATGAATAGGATGGATTTTTTTTTTCATGTTACTTCATTTTGACCAACTTCACAAAACAAAAAGTAAAAACTGGAGTTTGAGTATCCTGTGGGGTATTTAAAACATTTCACACATATACACACTCCCACATTTTTATATTTGAGAATTTGAAGGATGAGAGAAAGTCTGTTGTGTAACCACTTTTGACATAATCTAATCTCCAAATGAGGAAATATCTCATCCAGGCCCCTCATTGGTAAATGTAGCTTTATAATCTTCCTGTTCATATTGTCACAATTATGTCCCTAGCTGATAGAACAGTGCTCTGTATGGGGATGTGCTGTACATAAAGCGAGCTAATTTACCACCTCCAGCAGCAGCATTAGAGGGTTTCTATTCCCTTTTACTGTGTGATGACTTCACACCATTTCAAGAAAATTATAGTGCTTTGTCTCCCCCTGCCTTGCTGATTCGGGAAGCATCCACAGGCGGTGGGGTGGGGGGTGCAAATCCACAGAGCGACCCTGGGGAATCTGGAATCTGCAGGGTCCCACACACAGCAGAACCATTATTCCCTTCCGGTGCAGCTCAGATTTTCAAGTTATCCTGGCCACGTCCTGACTCTCTTTCCCATGGCTATATGAAGACACTGAGCTATTCCTGGGACCAAGCAGGACATCCCTGAGGAGACTACATGGATGGGGTACAAATATAACCTGACTATGAAGCATATTACACATTATAACATGACTGTATTAACCATACTTGTTACTTGTACTGTACAATAACTATAACAGCATTTCGGACTAATAAGTGACTGTTTGTGTTAAGTACTAAGCATGGTCTTCACCAGTTTCTAGTTATCTGACTTTGAGAGCTTCTTCACTCTTTAGTTTCTTATATATATAAAAAGAAGTGAGATGATGATTTATTCTAAATGAACAGTTTAACAGTGTGTAATGTAAACATGCCAGCGTTCTTCACATATTATCACTTTATCAATCGTTACTAGTTTTAATATTGAATTTGTTATTTTTGTATGAATTAAATACATTGGAGAGTATTTTGATAGCCAGCAATATCAGTGAAAAATTGAGCTTAAAGTTTTTTGGAAATACTTATCTGTCGTTGGTAGAATTGATGATGTCTAATCAGAATAATTTCTGTGGAAGAAAATTTTACAATAGTTTTCAAAATTAAAAATAGCTGTGCCTACTCACCCAGGTTTCTGCTTCTAGTAGTTTATGCTGCGTGTATACACAGAGCTGTATGAAAATATTAGTGTCTGTATATACCCACCAAGCATGATTTATGACAGTGAGAAAACAAAAGCGAGTAAATTTAAGTAGCTATCAAGAGATGATATTTTTTAAAAGATAAATTCACCTCGACTCACTAGCAGACAATTTTTAGAATAAGGGTTTCTGTAAATATTGACATATGATGAATAAAGGGTGTGAGACATGAAACAAATATACTATTTTCTATTCATATAAACATATATATGTGCACAAAATGTCTTTGAGGGTGGAAGAACCATAAGTAACTGAGAAAACTGTCTGGTGAGAGGTGTTCATGGAGAAATCAGGAAATGAAGGATGTGTTTTTCATTATAATGCCCAAAGTGGGTCTGTGTATTTATTTACTTTTACCATGTAAATATGTTATCAGTATAAAACATTTAAAAGTAAAGACGTTGTTGTAGGTACAGTTTTATCATTACAGTGTCAATAAAGTGCTATTTGTGTGTAGAGTGGGTGACATCAACCTGAGACTTTTGATACATTTATAGGCGAACTTTACATAGAGAAAAAATACCTAGATGTCTTTAACTCTTTTGGGAGGACAGCTGTAAGGGGGATTTCAAACTGTAGTTTTTTTTGAAGAATCTCCGTAGTTTACCATAATGGCTGTGCCTGCTTACATTCCCACCAACAGTATAGAAGCATTTCTTATTATTGCATAGCCTCACCAGCAGGTTATTATTTGATTTCTTGATAAAACCATTCTTTCTGGAGTGTAATAGAATCTCAGAATTGTTGTAATTGGTATTTCTCTAATGACCAAACAAGGTGAACATTTATTTATTTATTTATTTTTTTTGAGACAGGGTCTTGCTTTGTAGTTCAGGTTGGCCCTGGGCTCACTATGTAGCTCAGGCAAGCTTTGAACTCAGCAATCCTCCTATCTCTGCCTTCCGAGTGCTGGGATTACAGGCGTGAGCCATCATACCCGGCAAGGTAAACATTTTTTATGCATAATTTTTTTTTTTTTTTTGATTTTTGAGACAGGGTCTCGCTTTGTAGTTCAGGCTGGCCCTGAGCTCACTATGTAACCCAGGCAATCCGCTGCGAACTCAACAATCCTCTTGTCTCTGCCTCCTGAGTGCTGGGATGACAGGCGTGAGCCACCACGTCCGGCACTGTGGTATGCGGTGTTGATTGTTGGTGGGCGTGTCTCCATGCCCAGCATTATATGTGGTTACCGGGGATCGAACTCAGGATCTTGCGCTTGCGAGGCAGGCACCGGAACCACTGAGCTAACCCTCCAGCCTTTTTATGCATAATTTTAAAAATTGAAAAATATATGATGTGCACAATAAAAATAGGTATATTTAGTGTTCAAACTAAATAATAAAATTAATGAAATTAGCAAAATGTATTTGTTGTGTTCTTGAAATTTATTCAATACAGTATATTCTGCCAATAATTAATGTTTATTGGATTTTAATCATTATTGAATTGTTTGCTCCCATTTTCAAACTTAATTGTACATCTCTAATTTAAAAATACGAAGTCGCATTATATAATTTAAAACACTTCACTTCTCTAGACTAACAAAAACTAAATATAATTCTAAAGCTCATTTGCATCTACAGATGTTCATGTCAAAGAGAAGATCCGGTAATTGTCTATCTGTGATCTATTGATTTCACTTATTAGTATATCCTCCAGGTATCTCCATTTGCACCTAAATGGATAGATCTTGTCATTCTTTATGGCAGAGTAATACTCCATTTTATAAAAAAAAAAACATCTTCTTTATCCACTCTCCAGTTGATGGACATTTGGGTTGTTTCCAAGATTGAGCTAGCACGAACTGAGCTGCTATGAACAATGGTGTACATCTGTCTTTCCAATGTGAGTTTTTAAATTCTTTTGGGTATATTCCTAGCAGGGGGATAGCTGGGTCAAATGGAACCCCTAGTCCTAGTTTTCTGAGAAATCTCCACACAGATCTCCACAACGGTTGCACAAGTCTGTAATCCCACCAACAGTGCAGAAGGGTTCCTTTCTCACAACACTGAGATTTCATCTCACTCCACAAAGAATGGCCGCAATCACATGATCAATGAACTATTTTTAAATTGCTTCTTCAAAGTCTACCATGCTAGTAGAATTTGAAACAATGTAAATGGGCGCATAATGATGACGACACCCAGCAGAGTGGGACGTGGCAGGTGTTACATAAGCAGAGACACTAAGTCGCTCAACTAAATTCATTTAACTACATAATAGCAGAATCAAAGCCAGGTTTTTCTAATCTAGCTCTTATACTCTCTACATTCTGTCAACCAACTATACTACAAAATACCAGGGACTCATGGAAAGGCCTTGTATTAATTCATAAACTTCAAATGTAACAAGTAGAGGACTAACCTCAAATGTACTTGGAAACTGAGCCCAAAATATAGCACTACTTTCCCATTTCTCACTCAGTTTCTTTCATCTCCACCTCCTCTTGGTGTTCACTTCTTTTGTGCCTGCTGACAGAAGCCTTGTGTCTGCCTAGTGTTAATTAAATGCTCACTTTTTTTTCCCTCTGATACCTTTCAGCGAATCCTCATCATATCCTGTGTAGTTCTTAGCAATATCCTTATATCTGAAAATAACCAGGGACTTTAACTACACCCATTCACATACAAAAGTCAAAGTTATACTTTGGAATGAGCAGTTATAGTTTACTAAATCATGTGATTGCAAGTGCAGAGAGGTATGTATTGGGTTTGTAGAGGCTGAGCTGGGGAGAAGAGATCGTTCTCAAGGTTTAAACAATTGGCAAAGCATGTATATTTGTGTTAACATGTTCTTGTTCAAATTACCCTTTTAAACATTAGTGTAGACAACTATAAATAAAATAAGTAATGAATGTTAATCAGTTCTTATTACTTTATGAATTGTGGTAATGTAAGTAGAAGTATCTGGGTGAAATATAAATTGGTTTAGCTTAAAAACTAGTTGAGGTTCTTGATCCACTGCCGAATATATTGAAAGCAATTCTATCCTTTTAAAAAATTAGGCTGGTATTATATAGAGAATTATTCTATAGCACAATAAGTCAAGCACATAGTTCGGGAGGGAAAAGAATGACAGGGAGGTATATGTGAAAGGGTCACAAAAGCCAATTTAAAAGAGTTTCTTTGGCCAAAGGAAGAACAACTTGAGTAACGAAATAGAGTATAATAATATCATAAACCAAAGTATGAAATGAGTATCTGTATATCCAGTGTGACAAAACTGTAGAACAGACAAATCTGCTAGGAAAACATTATGTTGATATTCCATCCCCAAGAGGGTTGGATAACTCACTGCTCCCTAAGAGGGGGCTGCACACGCTGATTTCTCTTAAATGCACTTTGGAAAGTGCACTTTGTACTGCAGGTGCTTCCTAAGCCACGTGACTAGAGATAACACCACGAATGAAAAGTCACACTGTCAGTGTGTGCACTTGATATGGAGTGATGAGAATTGCAGGTTTGTTATCATCTTCCTTTCCTGAACATATAGACTAACCAGGAAAAAAAAAAGAATCGTAAGTTAATAACATCATTTGTTTATCAACTGGGAATGATAGACCTTATTAATATTAATCGTAGGGCAATCTGTGTGGTGTGGGAGTAAAGAGAAACTACCAACCTTTAAGATTTTCAGTAAATCTAAAAATAAACTAAAAAGTTCTTTTCAAAAAAAAATGACAAGTGATTTCTCTCAGAAAACCACTTATTTAAAAATAGCAAGTCCTGCCGGGCGTGGTGGCTCATGCCTGAAATCCCAGCACTCGGGAGGCAGAGACAGGAGGATTGCTGAGTTCGAAGCTTGCCTAGGCTACGTAGTGAGCTCAGAGCCAGCCTGAACTACAAAGTGAGACCCTGTCTCAAAAAAAAAAAAAAAGAAAAAAAATAGCAAGTCCTGCCAAGGCCTGCAAACTATGTTACTTTTTGAACCTGACTCTTAAGTTTGGCCCTCATTTTCAAATTCAGAATTTACGTAAGATAACTTGACTCTTACAGTAACCAACTTTAAAGGAAGTAGTTAACCTCTGATGCTTAAAATGTAACTTGCTTTATTTTGTTTGTTTTGAAAAAGGGTCTCTTTTTGCATTACAAGCTGGCCTTGAACTATGTACACAAGTTGGCTTTGAACTTGTGGCGCTCCTCATGTCTCAGTCTACCCAGTTTCTGGATTATAGGCATGAACCACCATCCCCAATTTAACTTTCTTTTTTATGAAAAAAGAAATTTTAAGGGAAAAATTCAAAGATTACTATTAAAATTTTCTATATAAATGCAATTATCCTGAAAAATGGATAGAGAACCTTGAGGAATAAACTATTTTTTTCAAAACAAATTGAATTTTTGTAAGAATACACCAAATGACTCTCTGTGGGCATTCTTTGATATTTTAAAGACTAGAAACTACAATATTTTCTTCTTCATTTGGTCCTAGATTATTCTGCTAAGAGGCTTAAAATATTTTCTTAGCAATAATCCATGAATCCTTGAAAACAATAAGACCATAAGAAAATGTAAAGGTATACCTATCTTAAATGTAATTATATTTTGCTCTTTCTTATAAAATTATCTTGAACATCATTTTTTCTGTTTTTGTTTGCTTGTTTCTGTACCAGGACTTGAACTCAGGGACTTGATCTTGTCAGTCAGGTGCTCCACTACTGAGCTATATCACCAGCTTATTTTTATGACCTTGATGAGTTTTAAAACAGCTTTATTGAAATATAATTGATTAGCATAAACAGCATAAATTTACTGTATGCAATTTGATGAGTTTATATATATGTGTACACCTGTGAAATCATCACAATCTATGTAATAAATGTGTTGTCATCTCAAAAAAAATCCTCATTTTCCCATTGTGTGTATGTGTGTGTGTGTGAACGTGTGTGTTAGGATTCTCAACATAAGGTCAGTACACTTAATTTTTTAAGGTGTACAATTCAATACAATGTCAGCACCTCTCTACAGGTTACTCATTGTGTGTAAATGTGAGTTTGGAATCCCATTGTCCCCCAGCCTCTGGAAGCCTCCACTTTACTCTCTATATGTGCGCTTCATTATTTTGCAGTTTTTCTTTAGTTCTATTTATTGGATTAATAAGAGGGAGGTTTTGTTTAAAAATTTCTACCTCAAAGAGTTTTCCCAAAGTGCATTGTTTCATTTTCATTGTATGTCAACATGTATGAAAATTGCTGTTTTTTTATAATGGTTTAGATTCAAAGTAACATTTATAACCCATGCTTTTCTGAAATCCAGCATATTCTTTTGAACATATGCATGTCCCTTGTGTTCTTCTGCTCTGAAAATAACTGGCACTTTGGCTTTAAGTACAAATGAAAAAGCCTCAGATCTAATTTGTATTTGATCTGGGTCTCAACTGAATTACTAAGGTACTTTACAACAATAATGACTTCAAATGTTTAAAGACCATGGGAAACTGCAATTAATTAAGAGGCTGCTAACTCTAAGATTCATGCAATTATTAAGGAATAAGCAAAGAATTTTAAGTCTGGATGCCACATTCAGATCAAAATGTCCACAATTTCCTCATTTTTGCAGTGTCTATAAATCAAATACAGGAAGGGAATAAAAATCATATGAATGTTAACTAAAAAATTATGCAAACTTTGAAATATTTTCCTTGTATTTCACACTTAATTTGGGTCCAATAAAATGTTTCTAAAAAAGGTCATCTAGCCAGGCGTGGTGGCTCACGCCTGTAATCCCAGCACTTGACTATCCATATGCAAAAGAGTGAATTAAACAATTTAAATAATGCATAAATATCAAGTTCAGGTTCATTAAATAGGTAGGAGAAAGTAGTGAAAGGAAAGAAAATAGTTGATAATAAGAAGGGAAACAGCTACTGTGTATTGGAAGATGGAGGGTATAGGGAGGTCAGGGGAATGGAAAGAAACGAGAATCAAGATATGCCATGTACAGGTACAAATTCTCAGTGTTGAATGTGATCATAATGTATATATAAAATATACCAATGAAATCAATTAAAAACAAATTCATTAAATAGTAAATGTGAAAAATATGTACAGCGCTTAGAAAAAAAATAGGAGAAAATGTCTATAGTACTGACCTTGGCAATGATTTATTTTATATGACAGCAAAACCACAGGTAGAAAGACAAACACAGGCACAAGTGCAACTACCTTAGACAAAAAAAGCTTCCACAGCTAGGAAAAACAATGAGAAGGTAGTCTATAGAATGGTAGAAAGTATGTGTGAACCATTTATCTGATGAGTGAGTAATATTCTATATATCTAAGGAAATTCCACAAGTTAATAGCAAAAAAGCAAATGCTGGGTTAAAAAATGGGCAAAGGAATTGACAGGCATTTTTTTTCTAAAGAAAATACAAAAATGACCAACAGATAAATGGAAAGGTGATTAGAAGTTTTAAATTCTCATAAGACATTCTGTAGGATGTCTCTGGGGTTAGATTTTGTGTTTTTATGTGGCTTTTCTCATACATGAGGAATCGCATAACCTTAAGAAGACTACATAAAAAGTGCTCTTTTTAATTACATCATATAAAAGGAAGATGTCATTAATATGAGTTTTCCACTGATGCTCACCCTGATCAACTGGGTGAGGCATTTGTCAGGCCCCTTCCTGGAAAAGTAATTTTTTTCTTTCTGTATTTAGATAAAGTCACCATGTATAACTGATACTTGAAAGGGCGTGGTATGTCCTACCCTTTTGAGAATCATCTCCAACTGTCTTACAATTATTAAATCACTGAAAAGCATGTGTTGAAATGTTGCACTGTTGAACATTGACTGACATCATGCCCGGCGCTAGGGCGGAGATAGTGACAAAGCAGATGAGGAGCTGCTTTGGTGGGTTTATGGACAACACAGTTCCGGCACTGATTCTGCCTCCTCGCTGAGCATAGCTCTTTTATCTCTCAGGATTACCCGACCTTCCCCCATGGTTCACATTAGAAGAGAACATTTTGTTGTTATTTTTGGGTTTTCTTAAGAAGACTATTGCCCCATAAACACTCCCACATCTTCCTCTTATGCCTCACAGCATGGAATGAGCTTTCTTGATGAAGAGCGATGGGCATTAATTCATGATTTTTTGACTGAATGAGATTAACCTAGAAATTGTTCTGAGAGAAATCTAGAACCTGATTGGTCTCTTTTAAAATTTCTGCTTTGAACCAATGTGCAACAGCTGAATAGTGGTGTGTTAGTCAGCTTCCCTTTTACTGGATACAAAATTATACACTCACAGTTAAAGGAAGAGGGGGTTAAAAGTTCATAGTTTCATGGTATTCAGTCCATGGTAAGTTGGTTCCAGGGCAGAAACATCATGGCTGAGGGTCACAGAGGAGCAAAGTTACATGTAGCAACCAAGGAGCAGAACAGGGCAACCATGCCAGAGGAATGACTGAGGGACAGCATATATCAAAGTCACACCTTGATGATCCCCCAGACACCATTTTTTTTTTTTTTTAAGACAGGTCATGCTTTGTAGTTCAGGCTGGCCCTGAGCTCACTCTGTAGCCCAGGCAAGCATGGAACTCAGAAATCCTCCTGTCTCTGCCTCCCAAGTGCTGGGATTACAGGCATGAGCCACCATGCCCGGCACTGTGGTATGTGGTGTTGATTGCTGGTGGGCGTGAGTCACCACGCCCAGCACTGTATGTGGTTACCAGGGATAGAACTCAGGGCCTTGAGCTTGCAAGGCAAGTGCCAGAACCACTGAGCTAAATCTCCAGCCCCAGCAATTATATATTCTACATACATACAAAGAATATTTAATTTTTATGACTTCTGATACCATGCAGAATATTACTAAAATTCTCAACTTATTTAAAGTTTGTAGCAAGCCTACTTAGCTTTTCTGAGTGGACTCTGAAGCCAATTATTTTCCTTTCCTTTCTTCCCAGTACATGTTCAATATAAAACTATGCTTTTAATTAACTTCTGCTCAGTAAATAGATATTCAGATGCACATTTTGTGCATCAGAATCACAATTAACGCTGTAGGGTTAGTTTTTGCAATGTTATTCTAATTAAAATACTTTTAGCTGTATTTGGCATGCATTAAAATGTCAAGTAATTGACAGCCCATAAGTGAAAAATTGATCCAATTATCAAGCCAGCTAGAAGGTTTTTTTTTTCTTTTTCAACTGCTAAGATTTATTATGGCCATTAGAATTACAGATGTTTATATGTTTGCTTCAAGTAATTGAAATTCATTTAATTTTACCATGCCGTAAGTGTTCCTGTCTCCAGTGGGGTAGACAATTCCTCAGTGTTTCAAATTCACATTTCAAAAGGCCTTCCAAACCTCTTCACATGGAGTAGATAATCATGCTTTTGGTGGAGTTTAGGGAATAGATTTTTCTTTTCATGTCTCCAGATGGTTCTTCTGGTAATGAGTCACAGAGGAACACAGCTTGTCCTAAGATATGGCTTCTATACAACATGTTCTTTCTAAATTAATAATATAAATCTTTAATAAATTAAGTAATTTAAGTCACGTGAGTAAAATAAAACAAAACGATATGTAATAAATATTACCTTCTAAGTCTCATCCTTTTAGTTCATCTCCCTTAAAATGTAATAAAAATGTTTAATATTCTCAATAAATGTCAGCGAAATAAAGCCTCAAAGATCAATCCAAAAGATGCTTGTGAGGTAACTAATGTAGAATAATGTCTTACTAAAACAAAAAATAAGAAAAATTGAAGGATTCATGTTTACTGAATTATTTATACTGAATTTTTGGATCAGCACTATAGAAGAAGTAATATATGATTCATAAAGAGTGTTTTTCAATACTAGCCCTCATTAAAAGTCATGTTAGGTTGTAGGTTTTAGATATTAAATTAAGATTAGAATCTAATAATGATAGCTGGAATAAATATAAACTCATTTGTTGTGAATATCACAGACATATTATTATAATGACTGCATTTTATATAGTGTTAACAAATATACCCAAAACCTACAGAAACCTTTCCTTACCCAAGGCCTTAAAGTAGTGTTTTTCTCTCTCTCTCACTTTTTTTTTTGAGACAGGATCTCACTTTGTAGTTCAGGCTGGCTCTGAGCTCACTATGTAGCCCAGGCAAGCCTTGAACTCAGCAATCCTCCTGCCTCTGCCTTCTGAGTCCTGGGATTACAGGCGTGAGCCACCATGCCCAGCACTGTGGTATATGGTGTTGGTTGCTGGTGGGCGTGAGTCACCACGCCTAGCATTGGTCTGTGGTTACCGGGGATTGAACTCAAGATTTTGCACTTGCGAGGCAGCTGCCAGAACCACTGAGCTAAATCTCAGGCCCAGTGTTTCTCTCTTAAGGAAAGGTTCTCAGCATGATGTTCATTGCCTTTTGCCTGTGTCTTTCCAGTTATCCCACCATGTTCCTGGGAATCTTGACCTGCTCCCATTCATGGGCAACCGATCAATACCATGTTTTTACTTTTTCCTCTCCTGTTTTTGGTTCTTAGGCAATGTTTACTTTGTTTCAAATTCCAAGAAGATCAGTGTCAAAACCTGCTTTGATCAGAAACATTCCTTTATGAAAGCTTATCAGAAACGATAAGTGCATGTTTTCAATTTCATGGAGTGCTCCCCTCTTGAGAGATTATTCACTGTAGTTGCGTTCCATAAAGTCAAGGCAAATACTAAACTGGAAAGCATTGAAATACTGTTTCTTAAAAACATAAGAATTACATTTTCCCGGGAACCTTTGATTACAACATTTTCCTCTACCAGTCAACAGACAAGCCTGTTGTGCGTGTGTTTCTGTCTCGAGTCACCTCGTATTGAGAGACGCAGGGCATCTCTGTAGCACGGACTTGGTGGGATTTTTTTAAAGAGCAAAATTATCGAGCAAAAACACAGTAAGGAGAAAAGTGTGGCATTTCAAAGAACATAGAAGAAAAAATTTTGCTGCATGAGAGCTGAAGATGATAGAGCAATGCCGTACTCAGCCTCAGCAGTGCACTGAGAGTCCCGAACACTCACAATGCTCGCCGAGCGCGTGTGGATTGTGGAATATCTCAACATGCCTTGAATAATGGTCTTGCTTGACAAATTTTGCCTACTAGAAAAAAGTGTTTTAAATGCACTCTATAGATAATGATCAATTGTTTTTTTCTTAGTTGCTTCAATTGTTCTCTTGTCTCCATAACTACATCTGGCCCCAGTACTAAGCAGAACTCATTGTAATACTTTCAATACATTATTTGCTGACTGTGAACTTACATTGTCTCTTTGATGCAAACTATAATAATTGTGAATGTCTCTGTCAGATTACTTTGATTACAGAATGTAATCAAATAGAGGTTTAAAGACCTCAGAGTAAAATTTATTTAAAATTCACACACCATAATAATGTTCATTAACAACAAAGGAAATATGTATTACCAGTGAAAAATCAATAATATTTATATTTTTAAAAATCTAGAACATTAAAATTTGCATAAAGGAGAGTGATTCATATTCAAAATGGTATTTAAGCATCTTGCTGAATTTCTTGAACTTCTATTTAAAACTATTTCCTGGCCCAGAGGGTTAGCTCAGTGGTTCTGGCGCCTGCCTTGCAAGCGCAAGGACCTGAGTTCGATCCCCGGGAACCACATATAATGCTGGGCGTGGAGACTCACGCCCACCAACAATCAACACCGCATACCACAGTGCTGGGTGTGGTGTCTCACGCCTGTAATCCCAGCACTTGGGAGGCAGAGACAGGAGGATTGCTGAGCTCACGGCGGCTTGCCTGGGCACCACAGTGAGCTCAGGGCCTGCCTGAACTACAAAGCGAGACCCTATCTCCAAAAAGCAAAAAACAAAAACCAAAAAACAAAAAACTATTTCCTTGGGGGATTATAAATGGAACTAGCAGATATTAGTTAAAGTGACTGACTGAATAAGCTTCTCAAACAAAGCTAAGAAAGTTCCCAAGTGCACAATAATTGCTTTTTGCATGGGTGAAAAAGTTTGAAAAATACACACATTCTTCTCTTATCTTGCTCACTAAAATAATCCTTCATAGATTACTGAACCTTCACTGGGCTGACAAATTAGAAAAGAAGTGACTTTTGCTTTTATTTTTCCATGATTTGGGATTTTGTTTCTATCCATCACTAAATGCATTGGACAATTTTATGAACTTGGTTTTCCTATGTTAAAAACTCAACTACACCACATTCAAATTCAATTAGAAAACACTGACTTATTTCCTGTTTAATTAATATCTATGTTCAAACTCTTCTCAGACACAATTCATATTTTGTTTCCTGTAGGTAATTAACACACAGAACAATCTGTTGACTCTAATAGAATACTCCAAACCTGTTATTAATTTAGCAAAAGCTGATTTATAACAAGCATAAAAATTAAACTGACCTTTTTACAATTGTTTATTTGTCCATTGGGAGGAGCCATTGTCCTTCAGGAAGAGAAAAAAGGATGCACGCAATAAAACCATCTCTAATCTGGTGTGAGGCTCTGACAGCTCTGATCATTCACTGCAGGAGACATGAGTGTCAAAACTAACCCTCCCCAGAGTACCTATGTCCGCAAAGCGGTTTCTTTCAGCGGAGCAGACTGTGCCTAACAGGTCATCTTGTGTGATCTATTGTCTATACAATTTTTTTCAAAGACACCTACATATTACATATATTCTTCTCTTCATAGATTTTTTTGAAAAGGTGTTTAAATATTGGCTTACAGTGATTATAGTAAAGCCACGCAGGATGTAAGATTCAGGCATATGCTTTTTAATTGTGCAGAAAATGAAAATATTAAATTTAGCAGTATTGAAATGGCATAGGAATAGAAACAGCATAGATGAGCTTGGAAAATTTTTTTTTTTTTTGAGACAGGGTCTCACTGTGTAGTTCAGGCTGACTCTGAGCTCACTATGTAGCCCAGGCAAGCCTTGAACTCAGCAATACTCCTGTCTCTGCCTCCTGAGTGCTGGGATTACAGGTGTGAGCCAGCATGCCCTGGCACTGTGGTATGTGGTACCAATTGCTGGTGGGTGTGAGTCACCACGCCCAGCATTCTACGTGGTTATCGGGATCGAACTCAGGGCCTTGCGCTTGTGAGACAGGCGCCAGAACCACTGAGCTAAATCTCTGGCCAAGGAAAATTATCTTTTGATCTTTTTACTGGAAAGCAATTTTTTTTTTCCTTAAAAATGATGCAACACAAGTCAGTTAAAATGCGGTTTATGTGGTCCATAAACCACAGAAAATAAAGTGGATTCAGGACAAAGTTCACAAACAATAAAATCCTTAGGCCCAAGTTGTTCAAAAACTTTCAAAATTGAATAACTTGTGGAAAAAGCACATTCCTAGGTGATTATCTATAGCTATCATTAACAAAACAAAGTGTCTCATAAATGATCTGTCTTGCAGTCTTCATCACTGTAGACAAAAACAAACTGTAAAACATCAGTTTTAAAAGTTGGTTCATATCATAATTACATATCTCAAAATATATGATATAATTTTCAGTGCCTAAAGCATTCTGCGGCATTAGACTCTGAATTCATAATTACCTTGCTTCCTGATGAAATTTGTTAAGTGGGCATTGATATTTTTATTCCATAACCTTGGGAGCGTTATGTTCAGAGATCATAAACAATTCAAATACAGGTGATTGAATCTTCGAATCTAGGTTTATATTACTACAAAGTTTATATCTCATACTTTTGAAAGTTTCATTAATTAGCCAAATTCAATCTTGTCTTCTGACCGCATTTTAACTGACTTGTGAGGAACTGCAGCACAGGGAACACCAGTAGCACCTGACTTACGGAAAACGGCAACTTTTCCTTTTGTCATTCACGCCTGACTGACTACCAGGAAGAGTTTATTTATTGCTATAATATATACTTCAGAAACTCTAAGGAAACACAGGAATGAAAAACAGTCGGGTGCTGAAATAACAGTAATTTTTACTTGTGAGAGTAAAATGAGAATATTTATACATTAGTAAACCTAAGAATATAAGTGATCTTTATAAAAGTGTCTTTTTGTAGAGTAAAGGTTACTTAGTGAATTAATTTTATTTTAAATATATTATATAGTGATTATACATATAGTAAAGTTGAGACAAAGTTACAGAAATTTGAAATACGTTTTTCTCTGAATAATTTTTATTTATTTATTTTTGAGACAGGGTCTCACTTTGTATGTAGTTCAGGCTGGCCCTCAGCTCACTATGGAGCCCAGGCAAGCCTCGAACTCAGCAATCCTCCTGTCTCTGCCTCCCCAGTGCTGGGATTACAGGCGTGAGCCACCAAGCCTAGCATTTGTGGTATGTGGTACTGATTGCAGGTGGGTGTGATGACTCGGTATTGCTGTATGTTGTTACTGGATCGAACCAGAGACCTTGTGCTTGCTAGGCAGATGCTGGAAACTCTGAGCTAAATCTCCAGCCCTGAAGAAATATTCTTTTACTTATAGATATCTCATGAAAATATATTCTTATACACCTTGTGGATATAACATAGGCTGATATTTGTAGAGACATTTTAGTAGGAAAATACAAAAGAAATCTATGGCGAGGTCTCATTTAAATCAAATGATAAGAAAGTGACCGATGGAACAAACTTTCAAGAACATCCAACGTGAAGGCTCTGATAGGATTTTCTGATGTTCAGAGGAAGAAGTCAGTAGGAAGAGCAGTCAGCCACACTGACCAGGAGCTCTGTGAGTTTGGCAGACTCTGGAATTAGAAAAACAAAGAAGTCACTACCTAACCTGGAACAGACTCGCTGAGATGCAGCTTCCGGGCAGGGATTAGCATTCAAAATGTGCTCAATTCAGTTAATTCTGAGATCGTTAATGCATTTCTATTTGAACAAGCGCACGTTGTAAGTAGATTGAGATAAACATATACATTTGAGCATCAACAGCCAGAGAAAATGTTGATAGTCACTTAACAGCATCAGCTCACACCGACAGCATAAAGATGAAGCTGAGGCAAGAAGAGAGCAACTGAGCTCTGAGACTAGCCACTTTGAGAAGAGAAAGGAAAACAAGAAAGTGTTGTGTTCCAGAAACCCAAGTAGGTATTTGGGAAAAGATTAGATACACAATAAAAATTTAAAACTATATTCCCAGCTACTTCTCCAGCATAACAGGAAAGTGAAAGTTGACCAAACCTCATAACAATAACAAAGGTAAACAATTTTCTTAGACTGATAGAAGACTCAAGGTCACAGAGCAGGCAGCTGTTCCCAAAACTATAAAGATGAACAGGCGTATGGCTACCTACCTAAACAGCATTCCCCAGGGAACCACTGTGGGGCTGGTACTGTGTGGGAAAATGTATCCTATAATTGCCAACTCGCTAGAGGCTTAATGTGTACAAATTTGACATTTAAACTTCTGAGGGTACTTACTCTATTCATAAACTTGTACAGTGTGTTTTGAAAGAGCAATTTGATTCACGTAAATGTATACTGCAAACTCAGGAGCAACCACTAAAAATGTAAAAAACAATAGATTGATATGTTAACAGAGGACCAAAAATAGAATGATATAAAATACAAAGTAAAAGCAGAAAAAGAAAAAGAAAATGTATAAGATAAAAGTTAAAAAGGGCAAAAAGCAACAGAACAATAATAAATATAGTAGGATTTTACCCTACAATTCTCACTGTCAATATTCCTGGTCTAAATATACTATTACAGAGAGATTTTTAGAGTGGGTTAAAAAAAAAAGAAAAACAAGAAAACAAAATCCAAGTACTTTTTGCCATAACACATTTGAAATTTAAGAACAAAAGTGGAAAATTAAAAGAAATCGATAATGATACTCCGTGTTTCAACTAATCACAAGAAAGAGTCAGTAGCTACATTATTTTCAGACAAAGCTGACTTCAGAACAAGAACAATGAGGAGAGATAGAAAAGAGGGAGAATGTCGTGACAAAGACATTATTTGTCCAAAAAGATGTAATTCTCACTGTGTGTAAATGGAGCAATGGATTGTCAAAATATATCAGGTAGAAAACAGAGAGAATTATAATCCACTATTAGAGTTGGCAACTTAAACTTTCCTTTTTAAAAAATTGTATCTTATAGAACATATTTGCAATTCATGCAATTTACAGTCATCTTTGGCCACCTTCAGATCCCCAGCACCTTTTGCACACGTACTGCCATTACTTGTCTCAGCACATGTTACAGCACATGGTGCTTAATGCTGGATGAGCACAGAGGAGAGTGTGTAACCCCTGAAGACAGCCATGAATCAGTAAGCAATGAAACTATACAACTAATACTGGGCCAAAATGACTTCTGCTTGAGTGACTTCATTGAAATTCACAGTCCAATTGCGTAGGTGAAATTCAACAAAGAGACAATGACCGTGTTGTAAAGTTGGGAAAGAGGGCTTCTAAAGGGGCATGTTACAGTATCTCTTTGAGAGACAAGCACTAGGAGGTAATGACCATGACAGCTGAGCCGTAGGTTAAATCTCACATAGTCAGAATGACTTCCTGGGTCACCAAAGCACCATCTGCATTTTGGCATTAATTTCTCATTTTTTGTAAACTGTACTAAAACATGCACATAATTTATTTAATTTCCACCATTATTTTAAATAAAGAATATTGGTATTTCCCTTTCACCCTCCCTCAAAACAGAGATGATTCACTATGGTCAAGTGGAATTCATCTCAGAATGCGAGGATTCTTCTACATACACAAATCAGCATTGTGATATTCCACACAGAAAATGAAACATAAAAGCCTAGGATCATCCACAGACATGCACAAGAGGAATTTGGCAACATTCAGAATTCTAAAAATTCTAGACAAATTATATATAGATAAAACACGTCCATATGATAAAGGCAAGTAGAGTATGAGTTCAAGTTGTTTCTGGAGACAGAGGAGAAATTATGTGAGTTTTGCTAATATTTAATGGGATTACCTAGAATTAGCTTGTTGCCCAAATTACCTGGAGTATTAAAAAAGAGGATTGGTAAGGTTGGAACTTAGGTCAGTGGTGCCATGCCTACAAGCACAAGGTCCTGAGTTCAATCCCTGGCACCAAAAAGAAAACTAAAGGGTTGGGGGAGGATTGATTAGAACAGAAAGCTTGGGATTTAACATTAGATCAATGTGATCTACATTTCTAGATATGTAACTTGCCAGCCATATAATCTAGAGAAAATTATTTAACTTTATTCTTTAGTCTCATTTCCAGGATGTATATAATAATGCTTATCACATTTAATATATACATTAAATGAGAAAGAATGCATTGAATAATCTCTAAGGTTTTGGGCAAATTTGTGGGAAGGTACTATCTGCCCTTAAATCACAGTGATTTTATTATTATTATGGGTATTTTTTTCTTAGAAAGTAAGTGGCTCTAATTTGTATTTAAATTAAAGAAAAATTATGAAGACGATTATAAATAACAGAATTCTTACAGTGGTTTTACTGAATCACTGTAATTTTGATGGCATTCAACACTATGTTTTACTCAAAGTTCAGAAAAATGTAATCTCTACTTAGTAGATATGAAAACACAGTAAGATTAAGTTATGGAAGAAAATAGTTACTCTGAAAATTTTTATTATTTACTTTATGCGATACATACAACTGTTCTATTAACTATTAATTGTTCTAATAACTATCATTCTCCTTTCTCGGTGGATTCAGAAATATGTTCACAAGTTTCTGTGTTACAAAAGAATCTTCACAAAAAAATGTAGACTTCAGAAAGTCTTTATCCAATGAGTTAAAGTGAAAGAACGTGGAACATATGGTGAGAGTCTAGAAAGGGGACTGATGAACCCAACAGCACATTATAAAGAATTCTGACGAGTACCAGCCACCTGAAAAAGCAGGTAGCTCTAAAAAAGAGGCAAACCTGTGACTTTCTTTTACTACCAACTTAGGAAGGCTTTCAAACAATTTTAATACAATCTTTTTTTTTTTTTTTTTTTTTGAGACAAGGTCTCGCTTTGTAGTTCAGGCTGGCTCTGAGCTCACTATGTAGCCCAGGCAAGCCTCGAACTCAGCAATCCTCCTGTCTCTGCCTCCCGAGTGCTGGGATTGCAGGCGTGAGCCACCACGCCCGGCACTGTGGTATGTGGTATTGATTGCTGGTGGGCGTGAGTCTCCACACCCAGCGTTGTATGTGGTTACTGGGGATCGAACTCAGGATCTTGCGCTTGCGAGGCAGGCGCTGGAACCACTGAGCTAATCCTCCAGCCCTAATACAATCTTAATTTTAAAAATATATAGATAATAGGAATTATTGTCTTGCAATTCAATATGAATGGTACATTTGTTCTACAAGCTCTTCATTGGGAAACTATATTAGCAAGATTGCTTTTCCCCTATCACTTGGCCAGATACTTGAGAAGTGATTAAAATTGAAAAATAAACTAATATGCAATTTCTCAAAGTCCCTAAAGTGACATTTAGTAAAACAGTCTTCATTTCAGCCTGAAGGCGAGTGAGATGAAAGAGTACTTGACTCGCCCATTTCAATTCTGAATATAATGTGAGCAAATAAATTCTACATCAACAAATGGACAATGCATATCACAGTTCCTATATTTATAGTTTCAAATTTTGAAAAGCAATTATTTTTCATTACCCTTCTGGAAATGGATAGAATTTGATTCAGATTTTCGTCTATTTGCAGATTACAGAAGTATAATAGATTGTATAATGTGTTGCATAATAAGTTTTATTGGATTTTGTTATGTGACATTATATGGAAATTTGAGAGCAACTCAAAAAGATCTAAAGGTAAGTGAGAAATTTTCACTTACCTCCTTATTATGGAATGTGGCAGCAGAAATAAAAGGAATCTGAAGAAATTCATTCATATAGCTATTTCCCAGTTTCTACTTCCTGTGTAAATCAGAAAAATTCACTCTTTTTTAAATTTCAGTCTCCATTAGGAGAATAAATTTTTTTTTACTGTTTTTACAAATTCTCTTTAAGCCTACTATAAAAGTGATTTAATTATATACATTTTAATGAAAGCTACAAAAGCACTTTACTCTTTCTAACTAAGTTTTATGTGGGTATGAAAGTCTGGCATAGCCAAGATGTGGAATTGGGGAGCAGATCAGTAGAGAATAAATATGAACATTTGAAACCGGTTCCAAATTTATTCATATCAGGTATGATTATTTTTTGTTTGGCATTCATTTAGAATATAACTTTTTTAACAGTCTATGAAATTAAGTAATATAAATTATTTCTTTTTTTTTCCTTTTATGAGACAGGGTCTTGCTTTGTAGTTCAGGCTGGCCCTGAGCTCACTATGTAGCCCAGGCAAGCCTTGAACTCAGCAGTCCGCCTGTCTCTGCCTCCTGAGTGCTGTGATTACAGGAGTGAGCCACCACACCTGGCAATAATTTTTTTCTCTTTTTCATGTCTTTAAATTATGCAATACATTTCAAAGAAAATAGTTTTCTCAAATTTAAAATATAAATAAGACACTTGTAAGCAAATCTTACTGGTCCTACACAAAGCTTGTGGTTTTCATGCCTCTAGAAATGGAAAGGAAGGAAACATGTGGCCTAGTCCTGGTAGTTCATGTCATATATTATCAAATTAATGTTTTGACTTATGTCATTCTACTTCTTAAATAGTTGGGGGTATATTTTATACTAGTTTTGTAAGCAAAAACTATTAAAATATAAATATTTGCTTTAACAATATTTATTGGGTTAAGAAGTGAAAGAAAATAAGAATAATATATTAATGTGAAATGTAAATATTAAAACATTTAAAAACTAGGAAAAAATTGCCAAATATAGAAAGATTTAAAGGACGATGTCACAAGCAAAAGTCTTTCAAAACACTCATTGGCCAAGCATACTTTCCTGTATATAGAACTATAAAATTAGCCAGAGGCAAATCACTTCATGATTCAATGAGAAATAGTTTAAAATTTATTTTCTAAGAGAGATCAGAATGCGTTGTGGAAATAGACTTGGAAAATAAAATTGACCATCATTCTGGGAAAGAGAACTGCTAAGTTAGAGAAGCTTGAAGCTAGAAGAAGTATCACTTCAGCACTTAGTAATAATGTAGTATCTATAATAGGCTACTTCTTGACAAGTTTAAGGCTTTTCCTAGGAAATATAATACCTGAGTAATCATACTACACAATTCTATTACAAATGGGCATTGGTGAAATATTTCTAATTTATTTATCATAATGTAATTTACAACCAGTTTCTTCGGTTAAAAATAATCCAGCCACTGCCATCGTTACTTTCCTGTTTAGGACAAAATACTTAAGATTCACAAGTTAAAGGAGTAATGCTTGATTTCGGTGCACAGTTTGTAAAGGTTTTAGTCCACAGGCAGCTGGCCCTGAGCCAGGGTGGCCTGGCAGAGCAGTAAGAGGCAGGCCAGGCAGAAAGCAAGCGATCACCACAGCAGGAAATTTCTCTTTTTATTTTATCCCATCACTCACACCCAGGGCGGGCTTCCCATTAGCCACACCAAAAATTGTGCTACATCAATCAGAGAACTAATTTAGTTCTACTTTTTTTTTTTGAGACAGGGTCTCGCTTTGTAGTTCAGGCTGGCCCTGAGCTCCCTATGCAGCCCAGGCAAGCCTCGAACTCAACAGTACTCCTGTCTCTGCCTCCTGAGTGCTGGGATTACAGGCGTGAGCCAACACGTCCACCCCTGTGGTATGTGGTATTGTTTGCTGGTGGGCGTGAGTCACCACGCCCAGCATTGTATATGGTTACTGGGGATCGAACTCAGGACCATTGTGCTTGCAAGGCAGGTGCCGGAACCACTGAGCTAAATCTCTGGTCCCCATATTTAGTTCTACTTTTAATTCACCTCAAGACACCTCCTGAAGTTCTAGCCCTGGGTCTGTGAGATTTGGGGGGAGGGGAATCAAGATACAACCCATAATATTAACTAAACAGTTTGATTAAACATAGATTCACTTGGGCCGGAAATTTAGCTCAGTGGTTCTGGCGCCTACCTCGCAAGCGCAAGATCCTGAGTTTGATACCCAGTAACCACCAGCAATGAATACCACATACCACAGTGCCGGGCATGGTGGCTCATGCCTGTAATCCCAGCACTCAGGAGGCAGAAGCAGGAGGTCTGCTGAGTTTGAGGCTTGCCTGGGCTGCATAGTGAGCTGAGGGCCAGCCTGGACTACAAAGCGAGATCCTGTCTCAAAAAAAAAAAAAAAAAAAAAAAAAAGTAGAACAGAATGCTGAAAACCCTGAACCTCAAGAGTGGTATTACGAATGCAATCGTGGTTCAGTGTGTCTTCTCCATATATAGCAGTACCACCTGCCCAATGTACAAGGCAGACTGAGGAGAAAAATTACACTAAAAGCCAGGATGCAGACAGAGAAACCAGAGGGCCAGGCTGACTATTGCTGGTGTAAAGATAAAGGCTCTGTCCAGTCCCAGGCACCAACTTTCCTTGGCAATTAGTTGGGGTAAAAGCAAGCTACATGTGGTTTCCAAGAAAATTAATGTAAACAAGATTCCTAAAGGACAAGATGAAGCATTCTCAAATTAGGAACAGAATAGATAAAATGTATGTTGTAATTAGGACACTGTCCTTCTAGTGAGAAGGTTTCAGTTGTGGGAATAGAATTAGGGTAGGAGTCACTCTGACTCACTTCTCAAAACAACCAGTTTGGGCTGGGGATTTAGCTCACTGGTTCTGGCATCTGCCTGGCAAGCTAAAGGTCCCAAGTTTGATCCCTGGTAACCGCACAGCACAATGCTAGGTGCGGTGGCTCACACCTATAATCCCAGCACTTGGGAGGCAGAGGCAGGAGGACTGCTGAGTTTGAGGCTGGCTTGGGCTACATAGCGAGTTTGGGGCTAGCCTGAACTACAAAGTGAGACCCTGTCTCAAAAAAAAAAAAAAAAAAAAGCCAATTGTGAGTTAACTATTCACAGCCTGCTTTGGGTATGGTCAGTATTACAGGACTTTGCAGTCCTCTGCATTCTTATAAAACTTCTTGTTACATACCTCTCAAAGGGTGACAAAACATTGTCTCTACATTGTTGCTATTCTTTAAAAATGTGTAAAATGGAGAAGAGGAGGCTATCAAAATTCAAATCTGTTGAAAATAATTTTTTTAATCTAGAAAAATAAAGATAATCTTTTAAATACTAAAATATTTAGTATTATACTAAAATATACTAAAAATAAAGATAATCCTTTAAATACTAACCAGGTTAGAATATGGCTGATTCTGTAACTTTATCCTGTATTCTATAAAGGAAATTATATTTTATGTACATCTGTACATTAAAATAAAACAAAAGTAAAATATTAGTCCCAAGGTTTGCATGAGTTACCTTTAGGTTATGGGTGTGAGAAAAGATGAAAAGAGAATTTTCACAGTTTACATTTACACTTCTATAGTTGTTACTTGACTTTTTAAGAATAAAATGTATAACACTTCAGAACTTTAGAGTGAAAATCCACGTGAGGGAAGTTGCAGTTAACTTTACCCAAAACACTGGCAATGTAGTTTTAAAACGCTGAATCCTGATTCTACCTGGCCCTATAATCCACGAACTTAATTGGCATCTGGTCTGATGAGTGCCAACATCTCCACTTTTAGCAAGATTTTCCTAAGCTTCTTATGCACACTATATATTAAAAAATCACTACATTAGTTTTAATACAAATGTAGAAGCAAACACCAAATAGCAGTAGTGAAAAAGATGAATAAAAGTCACAACTATTGGAACAGAAAGTACAATGCTCAGTGGAGACATTTTGAGGGGCAGGTGAAAGGGATAGAAAATTGAAATTGTGCTCATAACTGTAAGTTAGTTACATTTAAGTATCTTTCACTAATTAAGAAATTAAGGTTTACTGGAAAGGCCTATTTCTTGACTCCTGGGTGAAAATGAGTTCTTTTTAACTTTGATTTCCTGTAACTGGTAAAATGAGTCCAGAATCATAAGTAAAAGGAGGAGTGCTTCAGCTACACTGGAGTGTAAAAACTACACTTGATCTTAGCCAAAAGGCTGAGAAGCGATCTGGAGTGTAAAAACTAGATACTGTTTTCTTTTACCTGTCTTGATTGTATTTCTCTAAGAAGTGGACATATATATATATATTTTTTTTTCCATTTTTCACCATGCATATAGTAACTCTAACGCCTTTCCTGCATACAATGAAAAATATATTTCATCTCTGTTAATTTACCAAAATCTGATATTTTTCTTACTTTCAATATATGTAGGAATTCACTACTTTTAATAAATCAGGACTCTGCTGATTTTCTCTGGCCAGCTGGGGTTTGTGTTCATAGCCTTCGAGGGAGCGTGCTAACATCTGCGTTTGATGAACGACTCTGTGTATAGTACTTTCTTCAACAGACATTGTTCAGAGGTTCAGAGAGCTAGTAATAAATAACTAATGAGCACAGCAGCAACAGTCTAAGTTTATGGCCCGAGTTGGAAAGAACACACAGCGCGAGCTGTAAAGCAGGCTTCCTTTCTCTTTTGTCTTTTTGACTAGACATTTAGTTGATTGCAGACTCTGCCGCTCAGAAGAGCTCCAGGGCTTTATAACATGCCTTCGGTTTATCTTGTCTTTAATTCATTTTGTCAACCATCATGAATATTGAAAGCTGCCGTCCTTCAGATGCCATCGAGACACGACTTTTGGAGAAAAGAGCTTGACCTGGATGTTGGGGATAGGAGCGCATCGACTTTTTGCTTCAGGAATCTTTGCAAAGCCTTCGAGGACAGAAAATGGTTTACAACAGGAACTAAGGCATTAGAAGTCTAACAATTAATGGAACAGTCCTGTGTGACTTCTATAAAAATCGTGAAACCAAGATGTGACTTTAATTAGAAACACAAAGATCACATTGTGGGTGTACAGTCCAACTAGATATTACAGATACAGATATTATAGTGATAATTTTTCAGAAGATAAAATCTGTTAAAGAAGTCTGTGAACTAACAAACTTAATAAATAAAATCCACAAATAATAATCTGTGACCTAATATAAGGCATTACTAATTACAAATAAATCTTATTAATCATGTTTTGATAACAGCCTAATACAGAATTTAAACTCAGTATACCCCCCAAGAATGACAACCATGGAGACAGTAAAAATCACAGTCAAGGGGAAAATAGTGTTATGTATCTTCCGGCCAGGTATAGTAAATTATAAATATCATCTTATATATACACCCAGCCTCTAATATAATACTTGTCTGTTTTATAGAAGAAGGGTCTAAGGCTAAGAAATTACATCATTTTCTCACATTTCATGGCCCATGAGTTTCATGAGCAGAATTCTTATCTAGAATTGTTTTCTTATAAAGTCCATGTTCATTCCATTTTTTCTCAAGAATTCCATTTTTTTCTCGAGAATCTTATTCTATGTAATACCAATGCCTCATACTTTATGATACAAGGCTGTTCACTAGCGTCAAGTATTCTGAAATGCATTATCAATCTTTTATCTATGAGACTGAGATTAAAAAGATTTTGACAAAAGTTACAAGATAATTTCTAACAGTTTTCTTAGCCCCGGGTGCTTTAGTTCTCCTGTATTTTCTTTTTAAATGTTATTTATTAACTTCTATTAAACTACAAATAAAAATTATACATACTTTTTGCACAATATATTGTGAGATATATTGTGCAAAAACATTGTGGAAAGGGCTATGAGTTGATTATCTCATAGACATTGGTTTTGTTTATAAGAATCAATGTCTTAGGAATTTTCTACAATGGATTGTTATTAACACTAGCTAGTATATTATACTTATTTCTCCTATGTATCATCTTTTTTTCCAGGACTGGAGATAGAATCCAGGACTTTATGTATGTTGGGCAAGTGCTCTACTACTGAGCTATATCCCCAACCCTTCTCCTACCTAATGGAAACATTGATGTTCTGTTTTTATAGACTATCATCTATCTGTCTCTATAATCTTTCCATCCACCTATTTCAAATATTTGTTCACTTTATTAGGTTCCTAATTATTACTGAATTTATAATGAGAGCAAAGATCATATGGTATTCATTTTTGTTCATTCAATGGCTAGCACAATAGCATTAAACTTTGCTCCATAGAGAAGAATGTAACCCTGTAGTTATGATAGTATGACACTGGAGGACAGATTAATGTCCAGAATTGTTGTAAATTAATGAAATGGCAGAGAGTTGAGCAATAGAAGCAATTTACCTACTCAATTTCTAATTTAATGACACTTGCACTTACAAACACTGAATACACCTGGGATAAAACAAGTACCTGGTAGAGATGAAATCAAGATCATGATTTTTTTGTTTCTGAACAAATTTCCCAAAAGATAATTCTTTACAATGTACAATCTCAAAAGCAGAGAGACAGTATCATCTGACCTCAATCTAATATCACATTTTATGCTTCTCTTTTAAAATACCACAGTATTAACAATCTAATTTATGAATGTCTCCAGGGTTAGGAAGTTTTATCACTTCACATCATTTAATTAAGAAAGGTTTTGCCATAAAATGCAAGATTATTTGTTATTCCATTGAGAAATTTTGCCATCTGAAAATTTGCTTTACAAAAGAACACAAAATAAGCATATGCGTTACTGAACATGAAGTATTTAAATATTTGAAGTTTAATATTTCATAACTTGTATCCTTTCACAAATATCCCGGTCTTTGTTCTTATCACATGTTTAGTCAGTGGGCTTTAACTTGTTATAAAGTTGAGTTATTTGGCCGCTATAGTAATTGGTCTCCATTTGTATTTTTTTGTACTTTGCCCGAACATGAATTTAGGTTTTGCTCAGCTAAAAGAACAGTTCTCTCACTTGTCGTGTTCTTAAATTATTTCTTTCTTAATAAAGCCTAAGAAAACCTTTTTGAACTTATGAAGTTCTGTAATATTTACATGTATTTTCTCACAAGCAGCTATAAATCATGACTCTATATTTGTTTTTCATAAAGTTAAACCATATTTCCTTATTTTGTAGTTGTCAATTCATTTCCATATAATTTCAAGACTTACACATTTACTCATGTTAAATTTCTTAGTTTTTCTCTTTTAAGCTTGATATGCTCATTTTGTTTTGTTTTCTGTTTTTTCATAAATGTTTATAAATAATTAAACTTTTTAAATATTTGGATATGCAATCACACATAATGTATCTGCTTAATATAGACACTGTTCTGGTTGTATTTTCTACATAATACTGATACAGGAAAGCAAGGCCTAGCTCCCAACCTGAAAAGCAAGTCCATGATTTCTAAAATCAAAGAAATAATTTTAGGAATCATGGAGATTAAAGTAGGAAAACTTTGTTGAGAAAGAAGGCTTCTGCCTAAGAGAGGCAGAAGGGGGAAGCAGGAAAGGTGGGTAACCCAGAATCGCTTCTTCCAGGGGAAATTTATGGACCAAAATCATGAGGTGGGGCAGGCTCAAAATAAGGGGATTCCAATAAGATTCAAGAAGGTGGACAGATTATAGTCAATCAATGAGTAAATCTAATAAGTGAATCCAATAAGATTCCAATAAGTGAATCCAATGAAATTCAAAAGAAATGGGCAAACCATAATTAACCAATGGGATTACAATAAGTACAGTTGTTTTAGCAATCTTGATTAAATGGGGTCCAATGAGGAATCAAGTCATATAGGGTTTTTCTCCTCAGGAGACTTCTAAGGTGGGCCTCCACCCGGAGAATTTTCAATCACTGCATTCCTGAGGAAGGGGTGGATCTGGGTCTTGATAAATTTTTTCCTACTCTTAACCTCCGTGGTTTCTAAAATTCATTCTTTTAGAGAACATGAACTTGCATTTCAGGTATTTAGCATTTCAGGAGCTAGACCTTACTCCTCTGTATCAACACTGCTGTCAAGGCCAGACAGTGGTTCCAGTGCCTGCCTAGCAAGTACAAGGTCCTTGGTTTGATCCCCGGTAACCACATACAGCAATATCAGGCATGGTGACTCACGCCCACCAGCGATCAGTACTACATACCACAAATGCCAGGCTTGGTGGCTCAAGCCTATAATCCCAGTACTCGGGAGGCAGAGGCAGGAGGATTGCTGAGTATGAGGCTTACCTGAGCTATATAGTGACCCTGGGGCAGTCTGAACTACAAAGTGAGACCCTGTCTCAAAATAACCACAACAACAAAAAAAACAAGCTTTACTATTAGATTAACTTAAATTTTTTTCATGCCTCAAAATTAAGTCAAATAGTCATGGATATAACTATTCTTACTTTCTAAAAGATGTGACTCTTTCTTCTGCAGTCTTCATATTCCTCTTGATAATGAAAATATTGTTGATTCAAATGTTTTCAATGCCTTAGAATTTAATTTCTTAAACATGAAAGCAGCTATTTAGAACAGCTATGGTAACACCTAAAATAATATATTTTGGGATTCATTTTCCTTTAAGTCTTATTCCATCTGACTGAAAATACCAGTATGCCATTACTCTTGAGAGATTAAAAGAAAGCAAGAATTGAGAACTGATACTATATTTACCTTTAGTTCAAAATGGCCTTAACTTTCTAGTTAGCTTGATAAAATTTATTCAGATTTCTTTTAAAAACAATGTTTTTAACCTTCTCTTTCCTGTATAGTTTAGAAAACTTGGAATTGTAAGTTTTTTTTGTTTTTTTTTTTGAGGCAGGGTCTTGCTTTGCAGTTCAGGCTGGCCCTGAGCTCACTATGTAGCCCAGGCAAACCTCGAACTCAGCAATCCTGTCTCTGCCTCCTGAGTGCTGGGATTACAGGCTTGAGCCACCACGCCTGGCACTGTAAGTTTTTCATTAGCTCATTGAAGATATAAGTATTTTCTAAACTCTAGTCAGTTTTATAGGCCAGGAATGTCTTTCTCAAGGTTCTGCAAATCTTTCAATTGAAATCATCAGGAAAGGGAAAATATCTATGTCACAATCTTTATATGGAGCATAGGAATCTAACCCAATAAATGATAATTACCAAACACAAGTAGCCTCATCTTCTTCACTAAGCCTCTTAGTAGTATTTTCTAGTACATTTTCACTTAAATTCCCTCTGTTCTTGTTTCAAATAAGGTGAATGGAATTTCTTTACCCTGATGCATTAATTTTAAATATACATTTTTTCCCCTTTCACTTTAAAAATTTTACATCACTAACTGGGCTAAAATGCTCCCCATAAAAACTTATGGCTGACTACAGATTCATTCATTTCTCTTGTTGAAAAGGTTAACTGTGTACAAATCTATCTCATAGAATCACAAAATCACAAAGTGAAATCACACAGCAAATAAAGAGAATTAGGAGACTGTTAAATGGAAAGACGTTCAACGGCTCCTGGATTATCAGGTGGGGTCCGAATCAGAGGCCTTGTGCCCCCTTGATCCAGAGCTACTTATGTTTAGGGAAAACATGGGAATGACTCAGTTGTTTGGTGGGTAATTGTAACAGATGGCTCTGAGTTTAAAATGACCAATCAGAACTCAGGGTCTCTTACCCAGTTACTCAACATGTAGGATTTTTAAAAGATTGGGTTTTAAAGGAAAATGAATGGTTATTTTGGGCCTTAAACTTCGTCAAAACTCAAAATTTAGTAGATGAGGGCTTCAATTCACTTTAGTAGGGAGGGACTGCATTCATTGCCTGAGGAATTACATTCTCTGTCCAAAGTCCCAGTTCAAAGACTCTTCATATTTTATATTCCTTATTATCAATACAGGTGATCACCCAATTTATCTCTGGCCCTTCTCTTAGCTACATGCCTTACTCCTAAGCTAATTAAATAATTAAATAACCATTTTTCTATTTTTTTTATTTTTTCCAGTATCACTTCTTTATAATACTGAAATAAAGTTCTAGTGTGGGTCCTAGTTTTCAGATCTCCAAGCAACCCAGACAAATTTGCTAACTCATTTATAGTTATGTAGCAAAAAAAAACCCCAAAGCTTAGATGCCAATCAGGAAGTAAACTCCAGAATTCCAGGTTATTTACTATCAGATTAATTTACATAGATTTAAACAGTATTTTAAGGCTACAAATTGTGCTCACTTCGTCAGCACATATACTAAAATTAAGGCTACAGATTATTCTTCAATGGGACTTTTCTTTAAAACAATATTTACTTTCTCATTTTTTTATTTGTACTTATCTCTTAAAAGATGCTTTAAATCTGTGCTCAATAGAGCAATCAATATCTCTTTAGCTACTTGAAGCATGCTAGTTTGACATTTATTTGTATTTTCTCGATGTTCTGTTTTTCTCAACTTTGATATTTCATCTTTCTCAACTTTGAAATACATTTGTTACATGTCCAGCATTTCCCCTTCCAGCTATCACAAATTTCAAATGACATAGTTCGTTTCTCCAAAGGTTAAACAGGATGTGTTCATTTTCCAAATAAAGTAATGAGGCATAAAAGGTAAATTGCAGTAGCAATAGCAGCAAGATCAGTTAGCTGATAGGGGAAGTTTTTAGTAGTGATATTGATGGCACTGTCTGTTGAATTTATTCTTTGTCAGAAATGACAAAAGAGAATAGCCTCATAGCAATCCACTAGACTGTCTCAAATATCCACATTGTGTAAGCTGATTGTCACTACCTTTGGGCGTTCAGGGAACATTAGATTGTTTTTGGGTTTTTGTTACTCTGTTTAACTCTTTCACTTTTAAATCACAACGTTTCTTCCTAGGACTATTTCTCAATTTCAGATGATGACAGTTTAAAAATTAATTTAATAATATTTCACTGTATTTGTTATTCATGTAAGATGATTGAAATTTTGTCGTTTTTATTTGTTCTTTGAGAAAAAGCTGGATTCTTACAAATCCCCACACATTTACATAAAATTATTTTATTTGAAGTGGTAATTTAGAGATACATTATTGTATAGCTTTAGGCTAATATCAGTTTATACAGACAGGCACACGTACAGATCCTTCTCCCACACACCTTGTTACGCATGCTCTACGGTCTTCTTGCCTGCTCATCATCATCAGACAAGTAATCTGACCATTAATATATACAGTTCTACATTCAATATTTTGATGCCTATAAGGATATCTCAATGAAAAAAGAAAAATAATTGAGGTAGTAGTAAAAAAGCAAAATAAACAAGTTTTGATGGCAAAACTTTGATATAACAGTAAGTTAAAAATCTCCTTTCTTACAGAAGTATGAAGCCTCATTTTCAGACAGGAAACTTCTGTTTTGAAAATGGAAGGCATGTTTTCTTCTGTGGCATTTAATAAGCTGATATAAATCAGTATCTTAGTATTCTACCTAGAAGTGGAAAAGAAAATTATCTTTCGGACCGAAATAGTGACACATAATTACTCATTCTCAAAAGAAATAATCAACAGTACAACGTTTTCTAATGCACATTTGCTTAGACATGATATTTATCTTGAAGAGTGTAATTTAATGAAGAATATTCTTTCATCCTCAGCAATTTAACTGAATATGCAAGTAGCCAAAAGCCAAGCTTTGAATAGAGAGTAATGCCATTTATACTTGTAATCATTTCACACAAATAAATGAGATGTAGGGTACTGAATTATAAGGAATATTACTCCAGTCCACATATTTCTCATTTTAAAAAATAAAAATTATTTGAATGCCAATTCTATGTATTTTACCCATCTTTCCACTGACTTTGCTTACCTAGGTAATACCTTATTAAAAACAAAGAAAAATTCTGATTAACCTAAATGGAAAATATTTGGAGAAGAATAAATATGAATGTGAACAGATAAAAGTCCATAGAGAACAATGTTTTGCATCATGTATTTGTTGAGGTTATGGAATTTTCCTTTCTATAGTTATGAGAGAAAATGGTGACCACTCTTTATAGAACTGCTTGCTGGTTTAAGCCATCTTTGCTTCATTCTCAACTGTATACAAGGTTTTAAACAGATGCCGAGGACGGAAGGGGAAAGGGATCTGTGGGCAGGGATGTATCAGAGTAAGGGCCTCCTTACACTACCCGGCAAATCCTGACTAGAAAGAGTTAAAGCTTTACTAGAGGAGCAATTATCAAAAAACAGGGACAGCTGGGGCCGGAGGGTTAGCTCAGTGGTTCCGGCACCTGCCTCGCAAGCGCAAGGTCCTGAGTTCTATCCCCAGTAACCACATACAATGCTGGGTGTGGAGACTCACGCCCACCAGCCATCAATACCACATACCGCAGTGCCAGGTGTGGTGGTTCACGCCTGTAATCCCAGCACTCGGGAGGCAGAGACAGGAGGATTGCTGAGTTCCAGGCTTGCCTGGGCTACATAGTGAGCTCAGAGCCAGCCCGAACTACAAAGCGAGACCCTGTCTCAACAAACAGACAAACAAACAAAAAAACAGGGACAGCTGATAAGCAGAACTGGAAGAAACTAGTGTTGTCAGCCAGAGATCCACCCCTCCAGAGAAATACTAAAAGGGAGTAAAGGGGATAGAGCTATGTAAGGTATATGCATACAGATTATGTACATTCACTCTACGGTCACCATATTATTGCACTAGATGTAGAAGCATTCCCTTGCTTAATCATTCTCCAAGGGACCTTGTCTGTAAGGGTCTTAGCTAACCTGAAAGCCCAGAGATAAAGCCACTATGAGGAAAAACAGGTGGGAAAGAGTCAAACAAAGCCTACCTAGGAATGTACAAACAGCCAGTGGCATCCATATTGAGGTCTTGTGGTCTGAGCTCAAAGATAGCTCAGGGTACCAATCAAATTTTGACAGTTTCCAAGGGGAAGGGATCCCCCAACGCTGACGAAAGAGGCAAAAACCAAAGGACTCCTGGGAATCTAACTCTCTACAATCCCTGTACCTTGCTGTGGGACAATTTTCTATCTTCTGGTTTTCTTCTTTAAAACTAACACATCTTAATGAAGTCACTGAGAGAGAAATTAGGAAAACAACAACTTTTACAATAGCAACGGAAAAAATGAAATACCTAGGAATCCATTTGACAAGGGAAGTAAAACATCTTTACATTGAAAAGTTCAGTATT
>PVIC010015663.1:0-34899 GCA_004025085.1 Thryonomys swinderianus
ATACATACATACATACATACATACATACATACATTAAAAAAGAAATACTTTTTTTAAAAAAGTGATAGGCTTGGCATGATGGTTCATGCCTATAATCTTAGCACTCAAGGGACACAGGCAGGAGGATAGCCATGAGTTCAAGGCCAGCCTGGGCCACATAGTGAGCTCAGGGCCACCCTGAACTGCAAACAGAGGCCTTGTCTCAAAAAACTAAAAACAGGGCCGGAGATTTAGCTCAGTAGTTCCGGCACCTGCCTCGCAAGTGCAAGCTCAAGGTCCTGAGTTCAATCCCAGCAACCACATACAATGTTGGGCATGGTGACTCACACCCACCAGCAATCAGTACCACATATCACAGTAATCCTGAGTGCCTTTAATCCTAGCACTCAGGAGGCAGAGACAGGAGGATTGCTGAGTTCCAGGCTTGCCTGGGCTACATAGTGAGCTCAGGACCAACCTGAACTACAAAGCAAGACCCTGTCTCAAAAAAAAAAAAAAAAAAAGAGAGAGAGAGAGAAAAGAAAAGAATCTGAAAATAAAAAACAAGCAAACAAAAAAGCAAGAGAGAAACAAGAGATGAGGAATGGTAGGTAAAGGAGAAGGAGGAGAGGGGAAAAAAACACAAAATTATTTAAAATGTATTATGTAAATGGCCAGGGATTTAGCTCAGTGTATGGCACTTACCTGCAAGCACAAGAACCCAAGTTTGATTCCCAGTACTACCAAACAAAATGTTTTACATAGATGTACCAACTCCCCATGATGAATATAATTATTATGTATAGCAAACATGTACTAATAAAAATTAAAATTGTTTTTAAAAAGAAAAGAAACATGAAGAGGAACATTTCTTGTGTGGGTATACAATGGGAAATAAGCACATGGAAAGATGTTTACTAACATCAACTTATAAGTTGATGTTGATAGAGAGATAAGAATGAAGACTAGAATAAGCTATCACTCCACACATATTATAACAGCTACAGTGAAAAGTAGTGACAACTCCAAATATTTGCGAGGATGTGGAGAAGTTGGATCTCTCATCCACTGCGAATGAAAATGTAAAATGATAGAGCTCTCTGGAAAACAATTCAGTGGTTTCTTAAAAAACTAAACATACACTTACCACACAACCTAGCAATTATACTCCTGGGCATTTATCCCAGAGAAATCAGGAATTATGTCCACACAAAAACCTGTGTACAATTACTTATTATAGCTTTATTTATAATAGTAAAAAAAAACCTCAGAAACAACCATAATGTCCCCCAATAAGTGAATAGTTGAGCCAACTGTGGTACATTCAGACCACAGACTATTATTCCAAAATGAAACTGTTTTTACATACAGCAGCCCAGATGGATCTCAAGGGCATGATCCTGAGAGAAGGAAAATATTACAGAAGGCTGTACACAGTGTGCCTATAGCACACACAAACAGGAAAAAATTGAGATAGAGGACACATTAGGGCTTGCCAGTAGTTAGGGATGGTGGGGAGAAGTGTGTCACAGGGCTGGTGATTACACAGATTTACACAGGTGATAAAATAACAGCTGTACACGCACACTCTGCACGTGTCAGTTTCCTAGCTTTGATACTGTACTGTAGTTACACAAAATGAAACCATAGAAGGAGTCTGGGTAGACGTGATGTGAGAGCTCTCTGTGAATCTCTAGTAATTTCAAAATGAAAAGCTTTTTGTAAATAACATGGGAAATCCCACAGTAGTGTGAGTGTGGGTTTGCAATTCTGGATCGGGAGCAAAGTGCACCCATGTTTTGGAAGGTGAGGAAAGGGAAAGAGGAAGAGGTCCAGACACACCCAGCTGTGGCCACAGACACGCCTTCCTTCTCGGTGCCAGAAGGGGAAGACAGGCTACAACAGTCTGAAAGCTGGAGGCTCGGAAGAGGGTTCTCTATCCAGAGCACAGCAAGCCCCTCAGGTACAACACCCCTGGAGCTGATCTGTGCTGGTCTTGGGCAAGTCTTTAAGCTAGGTTCTTATTTGACCAATGAGGAGCTAAGACCAGAGACAGGCAGTATCTTTCCTATGTCATACAGCTACATCGATGCAACATTGTGAGAATATCCTGACTTCTGAGCCAAGGTTGGAGGAGTTGGGGGGATAGAGTGGTGGGAGGTAGTATGAGAGGGTTCCAGGAAACCATTTAAAAGTGTCAGACCAAAGCCTTGAGGAGCCTTGGAGAGATGGATAGTGGAGAGAAAGATGGTTATGAAGCGGGGGAGGGATATGTCTAGGCAGACATTGGCCTTCTGGCTTGTGCACTAGATGAACAGTTGGACAGGGCCATCTTTTCCTGTGGTGGGGCTACTGGTGAGTCTTGGGTTAGGAGGACCATGACTTCTCTCTCAGATCTGCTCAGTTTGAAGCCCCTGGGAGACGTCTAAGTAAGTGTCCGGAAGACACTGGGCTACTTGAATCGGGAGCTCTCTAGAAAGAGGTCTGTACTGGTCACTGGAATAACCTTCAGGACAGGCAAGTACATAGAAAGAATATCACATCCCCCAGGCAAAAAAAGAGTTGCTGAACCCATGAGATGTGGAAACTGGAAGGGAGGAATATTTTATAAAATTCCAAAATAGATGATCACTTAAACAATTGGAGAAGAGAGAGTCAAAGTGTATCAATTCCTGCTGTCACATTAATAGATTAGAAATAGAAACTAAAAATCGGAACTATTTTCCCATAAATGTTTCGGCAATACAAAGCATGTGGCCGCCAGGTCAGCTTTGTGGCACCTCGTGGCTTCCCATCTTCCCAGCCAGACTGCACTCCTACCCCAGCTCCTCTTGATACAAATTCTAGGGCTGTAGTACCTCTTTTCAGCAGGGAGCCATGATTCAGGGCTGGATAAACTGCTATGGAAACCCTCTAGGTCGTCCAAATTCACTGCCCCTGGGCCCCAAGTCCTTTTTTTTTCCCCAGATTGATTTGCATGTAATTTGCATTGCTCTGTGAACCCTGGCTTCTGTTTAAAGGCCTAGTCCCTCTCTTCATCTGTCCCCCTAAGAAATGTTAAGTTTTGGTATTGAAAATAAAGAGGAGTTAAGTCTAAATTTCTGTACTCATTCAAAAATCCATTTATGGAAAAACAGGCTGCTTTCAGAGACTGTAGCATAGGTCTGACTTCCCTGTTTCTCTCCCTTAACACAGAACATAGAGGTGGAGAAGGCTCCGTACCGCCCCCCCAAGGCTCCCAACCTGAAAATCGATCTGGAGCGGTAGGGAGAGGACTGAAGCCTGCTGACCTGCACACCAAGCCAAGAGCCCTGCTCCCCGTGGAGGAGCTCTGCAGTCAAAACTCCCTGCCAACTCTGTGGGTGTAACCAACTTGCAAAGCCTGTGGCCAGTAACAAAGGGCCCTTCCAGGTGGAGGGTGGAGAGGCTTCTGGCAACCACAATTTAGAGCCATTGCTTCGGCTTCAGGCACAGAGACTGATCGTACACACCCTGTCCTACCAAGGAGACTCCAGGAGGAAGAAAGGACAAACCCTCTGGTTTGAGTAAAGTGTTTCAATGTTCTCAACCCTTTCTCCATAGCTGAGGAGCTTCCTTAAGGATCCTGCACCCTTGCTCAGGAGGCCCCTCCCCCAGGGTCTAATCAATCCGCTCCAGACCACAGCCTGCAGGGCTGGCACCTGCAGCAAGGTTATGTTCACTCAGAAACAGACGCGCCCCAACCTGGCCAGCCTCTCCTGAGCACCAGTGTCTTCAGCTGGCCCTGCTGCTGCTACTCCCCTGGAAGCAAACCCTGCATAGATCCCCCAGGAGCGCCACACATCACAACTCTGTGCACCAGAAAGGGTGAGGTTCTGATGCACGGTCCTTAGCAATCACGGCCTTGTGTCGTCCCCTCAGCACTGAACAGACGGGCCTGTGCAGTGAGTAGGTATCAGAGATGCCCCTGCAGAAAGCCCTGGCAGTCTGCCTTCCTCTCCTAGATCCCTTGCTCTGAGAAACCAGCAGCCCCACAGAGAAGGCCACACGAGAGGACTGAAGCCTCTCTCCAGCCAGGCAGCACTGCCAGGCCCAGGGGTGCACGAAACCGCCTGGGAGCAGGTCCTCAGGCTCCACTGAGCCTCCCTATGGACTGGCCGACACTGACTGCAACCTGAAAGGACCACACAGCCGAGCTGTTCCTGGATTCCTCCTGAGCCACAGCCACTGTCCAGAGAAGAAATGTGTAGCATTACTTTAAGATGCTAGGATTAGAGGTAATTTGGTGTACAGCAGCAGATGACTAAAATGTTTTCATTTCTCTTGGGTAAACAGCTAGGTGTAGAATGGTTGGGTCATATGATAAGGTATGTTTAATTCTATAAAAAGCTGCCAGACAGTTTTCTAAAGTGGCTGTACTATTGTCTGCTCCTCTCTCTATCGTGTGCAAGTGCCAGTTGCTTCAGTCCAAGACACAAAGATACTTAGCAGTACTTTGACTACAGGGTATGAGGAGACAGACCCACTACTGCACCAAGCCATCATCCTCTCCTGACTGGCTCCTTTTCTTCCTGCACTATCCCGGGTCGGGGCCAGGCCTGCCACAGAATCCCTGGGCCTGCCACAGGTTGGGGAACACCTACCCAATGAGTTGTATACACGGCCTTGGAAATCATTCTGCATTTCAGAGCTGACAAAGCCTGGATTTCCCATAAGAGCCTGGAGTCCCTCCAGGCTCCACCTGCCCATGTTCACAATTGAGTTCCCATTAACAGGAAAAACACCCATGGGCTTTTCCCCCATTTACAAACTTCAGATGATCTCGTGGCCCTGGACTTCCCAGTCATTTCCGCAAGTCCTTGGAGTGTTTCACATGACCTTGGCGTTGGTCCCCTCCTAGGGGACCTTTGAAGCCACATGGGGGCAGCACCTCACCACAGCCCCCGCCAGACTTCTCTGGAAACTCTTCCCTGTGGTCCCTCTTCAGTTTCATCCCTTCATCTCCCTGAAGTCGCCAACCTCAGGTACAGATTGATCTGCATTAACAGGGAAAGACCTTGCATCGAATGCGATGGTGATCAGCCCAGATCCACTCCCCTCCACCAGAGCACCCATCACACGCTACCCTTTCTCTGAGGCTCATGCTCAGCTGAGGGGTCATCCCAGGAGCTTGTATTCTTCAGGCTCCTCCAACCACTGAGGTCCACTCGCAAGACAAGGCTGAGGTTAGACACAGCTGGATCACGTCCCAGTGAGTATCTTGCCCACAGCATCCCCTCTCTATGTTCTTCCAAGAGCGTTCCTTCCCTGGTTGTGTGCTCTGAGATCTCCATCTCATTCTTACTCTAAGAAAGAAGCCACTCCTCCCTCCAACTCTGGACCTGGAAGGCTGTTACAACGTTGCTTCTGCCTCAGAACTTCACAAAGATCTTGGTGAAATTAGCTCCTTCTTCTGCTTATACTTCTTCCTGCAAGACTCAGGGGCAGTTGTGGGACCAGGAAGGAGACTGCATATTCCACCAACAGCTCCATGCCCCTGCCCCTCCGTCCCTCCCCCAAGAGCCTTCCCACCAGCTGCCACATGAGCCCCTCCCCCCACATGAAGCTGCCTCTTGCCAGATCTCACCAACAGTCCCCACTATTTGCGGTATATTTATTTAAGCTTCAAAACAATGCTGTTCATCACCATTATCAATTTTCTTATTTTATTTTCTAGACAGAAAGCAGAAGCAATTTAGTACAAAGCTAATGACACTTTCATTCACTTGCATGGGCCCTTCCAAAGCCCTGAAACTTTGCAAATATAGTTTTTATTCTTCTACTTGAAAAAAAAGCTCCCAAATTGCACAGGTCAGGCCCCATAAAACCTTACTCTGCCCTTAAGAAACTGAGGCTCTCCATGGTGAGGTGATTTGCCCAGCAGATGGGTCTGACAGGTAATAGAAGCAGGACTTGGCCCAGGTTTGCCCTCTCCCGAGTTCTTTTCCTGTCCTCCATGCTATAACCACCCCTGAAACCCCTCCGACTCCATAAGGCTTTCTCTGGCATCCCTCAGCTACCAGCAAACAGCCTTTCTGGTTGCCAGGTGTCAGCTCCTCCCTCTGCTCTAGCTCACTGCTGTGAGAGTCTTCTAGGACAGAGTGTGTTTGGACAGAGCTATATGTAATCTCAAAGTAAAAGGGTGTGTCTATGTTCATGTCATCAGTGAGTATATACACCCTCAGGACCTTATTAGAACAGGAAAGTTGCCAGGTGTGATGATACATGCCAGTAACCACAGCATTTGGAAGGCTGAGGCAGGAGGATTCCTATGAACTCCAGGCCACCTGAGCTACATAGTGAGTTCAGGGTATCCTGAATTATATAGCAAAAACTTGTCTCAAAGAAGAAGAAGAAAAAAAGAATAAGAAAGTGTCCCTCTGTTTGCCTGTGTCCCCCCAGTTAACTATGGGAGCAGACTTATAGGGTATCTGTCCTGGAGGCACTGCAGAACTTGGACAGTGTATCAGTTTAGCATTTGCTGTGTAACAAATCATTCCAAATTACAGAGGCTTAAGACAACATCGATTTATTTAGCTCCCAGTTCTGCAGGTCAGCAATCTGGCTGGGTAGGGCTGTTCATCTTGGCTGGGCTCCCTCGTGCAACTGCAGCCAGACTGACTGGAAACTGGAGTCAATAGATGCATCTCATGTGTCCCCCAGGGTCAGTCATCCTCCAAGGGGTACCCAGGACTCTTCATTGGAGGCTGGCGAGATTCCAGCTGGGCAAGTAGAATTAGCAGTCTCTTGGGCCCAAGGCTTAGGACTCAGCATATCTTTCCCCACATTTTATGGCCCAAAGCAAGTGACAAGTCAACCATGAGAGTTAATTTCATGTGCCGATCTGGCTGGACCGCAGGTACTGATCAACACAATGGTGGACTTACAGATGTTTCTGCAAGGGTTGTTTTGGTTTTGTTTTTTAACTTACTAGACTGAGTATATCTAACGCCTTGAAGACCCGAACAGAACAAAGACTGACCTCTTTCCAGCAGGACAGAAATCTCTAGCAACACCTCAGACAGAATCTGCAGCTCTCCCTGGCTTGCCAGGCTTCTGGCCTGTTCTGCAAACTGGATTTACCAAGCCTTCATGATTACGTGAGCAACTCCTAAAAATAAATCTCTCTTTAGATACAGATCCTGTTGGTCCTGTTTCTCAAGAGAAGCCTGCTTTAAGCAGTATCCCAGGTTCTGGGGTGGGGATGAGGTCCTGCTCCTCATGGCCTCCTGATGGCACATGCATGTTGCAAAGGCCTCCAGAAGGGACAAACACAGTCCTTTTGCTAAGAGCCACCACAGGCTGGTGACTGAATGGCGTGGGAGTGAGCAGGGCCTGAAAGCCAAGAACTTTTCTGCCTCTACTCAGAATCCAGCTGGTGGGACCTTGCTCCTGTGGCAAGGCTTGGGTCCCACGTGGGGCTCTTGGAGGCCTCGGGCATCCAGGTTCTGTCGGGCCCACCCAGCCAGGTAGGAGAATGCACCAGGCAGGCAGGGGCCAGCCTATGCATCACCCAGAGTGGGGCCTCTCATGCCAGATCTCTGAAAATGGGCTAAAAAAATACTGAAGGATCCCAGAATTCTGGGAGCCTGAGGCAGGAGGATCACAAGCTTGAGGCCCTGTCTCAAAAGAAGAAAAAAGGAGAAGGAGGAGGAGGAAAAAGAGGACAGGAGGAAGAAAAGAAGAAGAGAAGGGAGGGGGCTGAGAATGTAGTTTAGTGGTCATTTCCCTGGTTTAATCCTCAGCTGGTTTTCTTCTTTTTCATGGTACTGGGAATCGAACTCAGGCCCTTGTGCTTCCAAGGTAGGTGCGGTACCACTTGAACTACATCCCAGGCTCAGCTGGCTTTCCTGAAGTGCAGAAGGTCACAAAGCAGGCAGAGGTGCAGGAAACTAACATCACCTCCATCTGTACCTCGTGGACCCTGGGGCAGGATAACCCTGGGCTCATGTTCTCTCCAGATGTACAGAGCTCCCCAGTAAGGCTCAGGTCCAGCTCCCACAGTGGTATCTGGCTTGATGCACTGGCTGATTCCCTCCCCTGTCACCCTGACTTACTTGCACCCAACACCTTGTCACAGGGGCTGTTTCTCGGGGATCCCCAGGGAAGTCCTGTGTGTGACTCACCCAGCCTGAGACTGAGATGATGCCAGAGACTATGTGTGGGTGTCCGATCAAGTACTGGGTGAGCGGCTTGCCAGCCCTCCTCCCCACTCTTCCCCCACACCCTGCCCACAGAAAGGTGGCAGAGGGTGCTGATGGGACTTCCCCGATGCCCTGGAGCAGTAGCTCAAACCTAACTGACGACCCAGATGCTCTGTGCGCCATTCTAGAATGAGCAGGAAGTGAGTCAGCACCAGCTGGACACCAACTCCTCACTGACTGAAGGTGTTGTGTCCTGTTCCTCCACGGTTCCACCTGAAGAGAACACTGGGAGGGGTAAGATGCCAGAGGGAATTTTATTCATCAGGAAGACAGGATTTCCCCCTGGTTCCCTGCAACAAGGGAGGTGAGCGTTCCCAGCTAAGCAGGGGTGCGGTGAATGTGACAGTCTGCAACTTCCTCCAGATCCAGCTCAGAGCTTCCCTTCAGACTCACGCTCTATGTCCAGCCCACTGTTCACCTCCAACTTACTGCCTTCTCTCTACAGTCACCAGCTGGGCTCTGGTCATCTGCCCAGAGTCTTCAGCACCTACCCTCTCTCCCTGATAATACAGCCCCTTCCAAGCAGTTAGGATCCCAAGATTAGCTCAGTCCTTGCTAAAACCCTTTCACTTGTTGCTTCTGTAGCATTCTAGGCCACCAGTCAACAAACCCCAGCTGAATCCAGCTCACGGCCTATTTCATAAACAGTTTTCTTGGGACACAGCTATTTACACAGTGCCTCTGACAGCTTTCAAAGGCAGTGTGGAATATCTGCAGGAGGGACCCACAAATATCTTGTCCTATCCAGAAAATATGTTTGCAAACCCTTGAAAAACCATCGCAACTCAAAATGTAGGCTCAGGGTCAGCAACAAGAGCTTCAGCTGACAGCTCATAAGACGGAGTATCTCAAACCCCAAGACCTAATGAATCCCAACCTGCATCTTAGCAAGGTCTCTGTTGATATGGGAGCACACTGGAATGAGAACATAACCTCAACAAGTCATCCCCTTATCATAGCATGCAACCTGCTCATCAGTCAACACTGATTAATTATTGACCCTCCTCACTGGAGGAAAGCACAAGGATCATTATTAGTGTGTTGGTTTCAGTCAGATTCCTAGCACCTGATAAATTGACTGACCCCGACAAGATGAATATAATGACTAACGGCACTGGGCAGGAATGTCTGCTACAACCCACAGATGAGTTCATAGCTGAGTGTGCTGTTAATAGGTGAGGCTTGGGTGGAATCAGGTGGGAGGGCCCAATTTGAAAAGCCATAGTTCCCTCCAGGATCCTCCCTCACTCTGCTGTCTGGCTGTCAAGGTCAAGCACCTTCTTGCCATCCCCCTCTACCATCCTGTTGCTGCACTGGAGCCAGCTGCCTATGAACTGAAACTGAAACAAAATAACTACCTTCTCCATTAGGAGAAGGCATCAAGTATTGTGTCTCAGTGATGGAAAAGTGACTAAGACACTCCGCCTCCTCTCTTTGAGTCTTGAAGGTCACTCTCTCTAGAACACCGGGCCGAGGGCCGCCAGTCTTGGGCTGGCTGTGTTGACAGTCATGACTCCAGGGGCATGTGAAGGTAATCACAGATACCAGATACCCTCATTGGTACTGTACCCATAGAGAAGTCTCCAGGCAAACTGTTCTTTCATGTAGCCCCAAGATTCTATGAGAGGGACGGGCCAAGGATTTAGTTCAGATGGCACCATGCCTCCCTCACAAGCACAAGGGCCGGAGTTCAATCCCTGGTACCACAAAAACAACAACCAAAAAAAAAAAACACTTGAAGGACTGCTTGGCTTTCATGGGCATGTTCCTATTACCATCTCTGGGTGTTGAAGCACATGAACATCCTTCCTGGCAAACAGCACTCCTTCTTTCCAAAGGAGTTTATAAATACTAATCCAGTTCTTTGGATCATCAAGATCATGACAGCTGCAGGGTTGGAGGCACAGGCTGGAAAGGAATGGGCATGTGCAACAAGGCCTCCCTTCCCTGGTACTGATCGAATTAAAAATAACCCCCCCCCCAAAAAGGAAAAAGTGCAAAGAAAGAGAAAAGCTCAGGAATATATACACACATGAAATACAGCAAATTACAGACAGGTTTTAAATGCCCTCCTGAGTCTCTGTACTCAGGGTATGGCCCATTACTTGACCCCAACCCAGATGTACTGTCAGAACCTTCCTTTGAACCTAGGAGCCCTAGGAAATTCAAGCACAGCATCATGGCTTCAGATATGCTGGTCCAGGGACCAAGAACTCCGGTTGAGAAACCCTACCTGGTTGCCAGGGTCTGAGGTTAACAAGTCAGCTGCCTTACCCCCTTACTGGAGCTCCATCCCTGTGAGACACTCCAGCCCAGGCTGTTCCCATTAGGAGAGGCTTTTGGCAGCTCCTTTCGGGCCCCCAGCTGGCCCAGCTCCCAGTGCCCTGGTAGGTCCCCAGCCAGAGACAACTCACTTCCTCCTCTTTGGGGCACTCAGAACGGAAATGCTGAAGAGTTCTCCAGAACCCCAGATGTAAACTGCTTCCTACATGAATAAAGATGTATCTGTCTGGCTCAAGGTTTATTTGCAGTTGGTATTTATTTATCCATCCACTGGGGCCCCTGCGTACCTGGGAGGCTGACCTAGCAGTGGAAGAGAAGCCTGGAAGAGTAGCCATGGGAAAGAGGAAGAGAAGTGGGAGCTTGGCTGCTGCTTCTGCATCCTTGATCCTCTTGGAAAAGCTCCAGGCCACATCTGGAGGCCACATCTGGAAGCTGTGATGCTGCTGGACTTTTAAAAGCAGCAGGGAGGAGGGAGGAGAGAAGGGGAGGGGACTGTGCCGACATGGTCCGGACCACCCAGAAGTTCCCAGGCAGAGGTCAGAACTGGGAGACTAACTGCTCCCCCACTCCTCCCATCCCACCCCCTGCTCTCTGACCCCAGTGTCTGAGGAGGAAAGCATCAACTGCAGCAGAGTGCCGTACTGGGCTACTGTCCTAAGCCTCCCCCTCCTCCCATCCCAGGCTGGAGGGACTTGGTCAAAGCAGAGACACCCACCCTTTCTGGACCCTTCTGCTTCCCCCATTTCCTCACAGAAGCCCATCCCTAAACAGAACCCCGGCCTCCTCTCCCCCTTATGTCCCTCCTCTGTGTAGCTAATGTCTTTTAAATTAAAAACAAAGCCAAACCCTAAAACCAAGAATAAGTGTACAGCCCCAAAGAGTTTACAAGATGTTTCCCCATAGGGAGCCTCTGCTGGTCTCCAACCACCCTATTAAGTTGGAATTCCTACCCGAATGCTATGCTGGGAAGTAGAGCCTGAGAAATGTTACCAGGCTAGACAAGATCTCTCCACCTATAGTAGCAGGGTCCTCCTGAGAGGCCAAATGCTCTCCTGAGCTGCCGTCTCCCAAGGCCTCAGGCCTTTCCAGTGCAGATACCAACCCCAAAGTCATAAGATAGCTCTTTGTCCCAAAGGTGCTAATACTGAGAGTGGCTGTATCCTTCTCCTGGTCCACTAGGCCCCAAATTCAGAAACTTATTCCCTCCCAATCCCTCCACCATTGTCCACTCTAAAGCTATCCCATCTTGGAGTCTGGGGAAACTCTCTCTCTCTCTCTCTTCCTAATCAGTAGTGTATTTTGATTGTTTCAAAAACAGCCTCCAGGGCCAGAGATTTAGCTTAGTGGTTCTGGTGCCTGCCTCACAAGCGCAAGGTCCTGAATTTGATCCCGGTAACCACATACAATGCTGGGCGTGGTGACTCACGCCCACCAGCAATCAGTGCCACACTCCGCCATGCCAGGCGTGGTGGCTCACGCCTATAATCCCAGCAGATTACAGAGACAGAGGCAGAGAGAGGAGAGGCAGAGACAGGAGGATTGCTGAGTTCAAGGCTTGCCTCGGCTACATAGTGAGCTCAGGGCCAGCCTGAACTACAAAGTAAGACCCTGTCTCAAAAAAAAAAAAAAAAAAAAAAAACAGCCTCCAGTCCCTGGAGCTCTTTTCTAGTTCATACTTCACCACTGCTCTGTGCTTATGTGGTTATTATCCACACCTTTTGCAATGTGGCTTTGTACCACCTTCCTACTCTTTCCATCTAAGGTGGCTTCATGGGTTGTTTTGACTATTAGAATGTGGCAGAAGTGACAAGGTGCCAAATCTGAACCTAAGCTTCAAGAGGCCGTATACATTTCCATTCATTTTGGAAACTGTCCGGCCATCATGTGCGTAAGCCTTGGGAAACCTAGACGATGAGAAGCCATGTGAACCAAACACCCCAGAGACCAACCACACAGCCACACAAGGACACCCCAAATCAGTCAGCCCCCAACCAACCTAACAGCAGGTGCATGAGGGAACTAATATGATGGGCTTAGTCAGCCCAGATTAGAAGAAGCATCATCCATAAAAAATAAATAATTGGTGGTAGTGGTGGTGGTAGTAGTGGGGTGTGTGTGCGTGCATGTGTGTGTGTGTGTGTGTGAGTGCGTGTGGTTGGTTGATTTGCTGGTCTGTTGACTGGTTGCTTGGTTTGTTGGTTGGTTGGATTTTTGAGACAGGATCTTGTGATGTAGCTCAGGCTGCCCTTGAATTTACTATATAGCCCAGACTGGCCCTGAACTCATAGCAATCTTCCTTCCTTAGCCTCGGAAGTGGGGAGATTATGGGTGTGTACTACATTACCTGGTTTATGATTATGGTTTAAAGTCAATAAATTTTAGGATAGTTTGTTAGACAGCAGAAGCAAATTGACACACCCACTGGTTCTCAGAGATTTCTCAGGCCAAACTCCACATATCAGTAAACAAACCTTCCTAATGGAGTTCATTTCCCACACTCTTTCCAAAGTCTAGACATTAACCCATGATATTTCTTGCTTTTTCTATTCCCAAAGCCCTTGCCTACAGAAGTCTTTCCTCCCAGCATGGCCCCAAACCTACTCTGAATACCATTTTGCTTTTCTTTCTCCATTTCTCAAAATAACTTCATTCCTTTAAGGATCTACCTCATTCTGAGTCAACAATAACAGGGTTTCTTTTTATTTCAACTCCTTGGTTAAAGGATCCCAACTGCAAGTCCCTTATTGTCTAGGTGTGAGATTCAGCAGAGTCCTCACAGTACCTCTGTAAAGATTCCTGTCATTTGAGAAGAGGTGTGTACTAAACATCCTTCAGGCACCGTCTCAGAAATCTTTTGGCCAAAACTCTTCCTCCAGTCAGTGCTGACCCAAGCTGTTCTGAGAAGGCTTCGACCTGAGGTAGAGCTTCTGTGATATAGCTGGATGGAATATAGCACATGGGAGTCTCTTCCTCTCAAGAGTAAGCATCCCAGAAAGATGAAAAACTCAGTCATTGGAGTCTCCCCTGACTGACAGCAGGAAACCAGTGGGTGAATGTTTCCCTTGTGTTAGAAACATATCACAGTGAGTTCGGAGGCATTTCAAAAGGCTCCTTGAAAGGTGATGATGGGATCAAAGCCCCAGACATTCACAGCACTGACCAGTTTAGCGACACATCTTGTCTTACTCTTCTTCTCCTGTTACCCCTGGTTCTTCTCTCCTGTTCCCTGGAACCATGTTCCCAAGGAAACTATTCACAAACCTATGTCTCCACTTCGCTGAGGCAGACCCAGACTAGACAACAGGAACCAAAGCCCAGAGAAGTTAAGTCACATGTTCAAGGTCACACAGCTTGGACATTTTCTGATTGAAAGCAACTGGAAAGGTAAAAACCTATACCCCAACCTAGGTCAGCTGGTCTATAAGAATTATTCATGAGGTATAATCACATGACAAAATTCCCATCCAGTCTGGAAATGACCACAACTGATCTATCTTATCAAGTAACAATACACATTCAGTATTGCTTTATTTATTGATCAGTGCCTCTCCCAATACTGCTCTGAGGACCTGAACACATAGGGTATAAATATATGTCAAAAGAATTGCATTTAGTTTTTAATTTTAGTAGAGTTATATTAGAATATAATTTTAGTGTAAAAACGTTAGCACATTACAGATAAGTTTACAGTCCCTTTGACTCCCTCTCTTAGCTCCAGCTCCTCCCCAGAGGAAGACACTTCTGTGCAATTACAGCCTTGCCTGGCACTGTCTCGCATACCTAAGTTCGTATGCTACAAGTGTGTTTGGCAACATGCTTCTTTCATTTGCCAACTAGTCTCAGAGTTCTTTCTTTCGACTCAGTATTTTGACGCATGAACAAACCACGGTTTAGTCACCCCTCTGCTAGTAGATATTTAGGCTAGTGCTAGGCTTCGACCTTTTCGCTCTTCCTAATATTGATGCTGTGCTGAGTTGACATTTCAAAGCTTTGAATGATTGCCATCCACTGTTGACCTAATGCACACCCTCCACCCAGGGGAGCACAGTTAACTTTGAGAAGTTGCCTACGACTCTGAGTCAGGAATTTTAGGACTTCATCCAGCTGAAGAGCAAGGGCTGGAGCAGTCAGGACACAGAGCGGAGCCCTGTAGTAGAGCCGAATTTGAGTCTCAGGTGGAGGAATTGCCTGGAACACATGAAAATTCATGCAGTGTTAGACCCACAACATCCCCATCCCCAGAAGTTCTGACTCAGTTTGGTTTATGACCAGCCTGAACAGCTACATCTTCAAAAGCACCCTCTGCTCCAAATAACGTCAGCAGGGCCTCAGAGGAAATATTAATTCCAGCTTGGAGGGATAGAAAAATCTCCCCAGAATGGGATTAAAATGAGACCCCAGAGATATCTGGGTGTTCAGCAAATGAGTGGAGGACGATGGAGAGAAAGGAAGTGGACAAAGAGAACCTAGGAGGCCATGGAGCACAAACAGCTGGACGTATTAGAGGTCCTACTGGCAGAATCACTGGGACCCAGTGTGTACAGCAGATGCCACAGAGGGTGGTGCTGAGAGCCTGGCAGAGCTAGAATCTGCAAATGGACCAAGCAAAAGGATTTGGAAAGTATCCAAAGGTAAGGTAAGACTTAAGAGTTCATTGCAGAGGAACATATGAGCAGACTTAGAATCAAGAAAGATACTTCTGGTTACAGAATAACACAGGAGTTAGGGCTACCAAGACTAGGGCCGATGCTGGGCATGGGGAGCTCATGCCTTCACCCAGATGAAAGCAAAAGCCAATGGGGAGAGAAGGGAGCACTCGGCCCGGCCCAGCTCCATGTGATGTGGGACAAAAGCCTGCGCCAGGAGAAGGCAGGTCCAGGGAAGACTTGTCCTCCTTGATGAGGACCTTCCTTTGGGGGACACAAACAGGACTCTGCAAGAGGTCCAGGGAAGGTTTGGAGGAACTGAGGACTCGGTCCCCCTTTGAAAGGACAGGGACTCTGGGGCTCAGCAGTTCATCTCCCAGACAGAGGGGCGCCCTTAGGGAATGGCAGAGTCGTCTACAGCCATCACCCTACTGCCCACCTGTTCTCCTACAGGTGTCCCAGCTTTCATAATCTCCACAACCCTTGTGACTCTGTATCTCCCAGGCCCATCCCAAACTACCTGCCCAGTGTGACTTGACCCCTGCAGGACAGTCTCTCCCTCCACCATCCATACTGCAAAAGAATTTTGAGCCACAGTTCAGACCTAAGGAAGAAATTAATTCCCTGAAACACACGCAGAGGGAGAGGTAGCAGCAGGGCAGCTGTAAGGGGGCAGTCAAGAAGGTTAGGATGCTCCTCTGGCAGCTTGCAAAACTCACCATGGTTGTGGCTTAAAACCAGACCCAAGGATCAATGAAACACTAAATCTGTTGGAAGATAGAATAGGTAGAACTCTCAAAGACACTGGTGTAGGAAAAACTTTATGAACAAAACCCTGATCACACAGGAGCTATCACAAATAATCCACAACTTGGCCCTCAGCTGTTAAAAAGCTCTTGAAAAGCAAGAGAAACCAACAGAGTGAAGAGATTCTGTGGGAAAAATTTTTGTCAACTGTTCTCAGACAAAGGACTACTATCTAAAATATATGAAGAACTCACAAAAGTCAGATCCTCCAAATTTAAAGAAACAATCTAAAAATGGTTACCTGAAATGAATAGGTACTTCTCAGATGAGAAGTAGAAATGGCAAATAAATACATGAAAAAAGGGCTGGAGATTTAGCTGAGTAGTTCCAGAGCCTGCCTCGCAAGAGCAAGGTCCTGAGTTCGATCCCCGGTAACCACATACAATGCTGGGCAAGGTGACTCACACCCACCAGCAATCAATGCCACATACCACAGTGCCAGCCATGGTGGCTCCTGTCTATAATCCCAGCACTCGGGAGGCAGAGGCAGGAGGATTGCTGAGTTCGAGGCTTGCCTGGGCTACATAGTGAGCTCAGGGCCAGCCTGAACTACAAAGCGAGACCCTGTCTCAAAAAAAAAAAAAAAATTCAACATCACTGGTCATTCAAGAGATGCAAATGAAAACAATGCTGAGGGACAGGGATTTAGCTCAGTGGTTCCGGCATCTGCCTTGCCAGCGCAAGGTCCCAAATTCGATCCCTGGTAACACATATAACAGTACTGGGTGTGGTGACTCACGCCCATAATCTCAGCAATCAGTACCACATACCACAATACTGGGCGTGGAGGTTTATGCCTGTATTTCCAGCACTCAGGAGGCAGAGGCAGGAGGATTGCTGTGAGTTCGAGGCTAGCCTGGGCTACATAGTGAGCTCTTGCCAGGCTGAACTACAAAGCTAGACCCTGTCTCGAAGAAAGGGGAAAGGAAAAAGGAAGGGGAAGGGGAAGGAAGGGACCTTTCTTCATTGTTGGTGGGAATATAGACTGATACAATCACTGTGGACAACAATGTAGAGATTCCTCAAAAAACTAGAACTAGAATTTCCACTTAACCCAGCTATTCCCCTTTTTTGGTATCTTCCCAAAAGAATTAAAGGCAACATGCCACAGCAATAATATGCTTGCCTATGTTTATAGCAGCTCAGTTTGTAATAGCTGAATCTTGGAAACCTCCCAAATCCCCATTGACCAGTGAATGGATAAAGATGATATAGTTTATTTTAAATACAGTGGCGTACTATTCTGCCATAAAGAAGGATGGGCTTGAGTCACTTCTAGCTAAATGGATGTGCCTTGAAACCATATTCTTTTTTTTTTTTTTTTTTTTTTAATTTTTGAGACAGGGTCTCGCTTTGTAGTTCAGGCCCTCAGCTCGCTATGTAGCTCAAGCCTTTAACTCAGCAATCCCCCTGTCTCTGCCTCCCGAGTGCTGGGATTACAGGCGTGAGCCACCACGTCCGGCATTGTGGTATGTGGTGTTGATTGTTGGTGGGCGTGTCTCCACGCCCAGCATTATATGTGGTTACGGGGGATCGAACTCCGGACCTTGCGCTTGCGAGGCAGGCGCCGGAACCACTGAGCTAACCCTCCGGCCCAAGACCATGTTCCTAAGAAAAATAAATGGGACATGCTGGGTGTGGTGGCTCACACCTGTAATACCAGCATTTGGGAAGCAAAGGCAGGAGCACTGCTGAGTTAGAGACTTGCTTGGGCTACACAGTGAGCTCAGGGCCAGCCTGAACTACAAAGTGAGAACCTGTCTCGAAAATAAGAAAGAAAGAAAGAAAGAAAGAAAGAAAGAAAGAAAGAAAGAAAGAAAGAAAGAAAGAAAGAAAGAAAGAAAGAAAGAAAGAAAGAAAGAAAGAAAGAAAGAAAGAAAGAAAGAAAGAAAGACACATGTTTAGATAGTGCATTATTTCTCTGGTGTGAAAAACCAAAAGTGGAAATAAGAACTAAAATATACAGCAGACACTGGGAAATAGGAAGAAATTGTTCAAACTTTGAAGAGGAATGAAGCAAAAGAGGAAAGGAAAGAACAAAAAAAAAGAGAACAGAAGGAAAAAATGAAAACAAATCTTTTGTAAATGAGGAGGGAAAGAGGGGTTGAAGGAAGAAAGAGATGAGGAAAAAGAAGCAAGATATATCATGTTCAGGTACAAATTCCCTATGATGATGATCAGGATGATGTCATAACTTACTCTGGTTTGTCAAGTCTTGAACAGTCAATGGGAGCTGGTGGCATGACCTGCCCAGGTCATGAGAGAGAGCAACTGGGGAGGGTGAGGCCCCAGAATGGCAGGAGAGCTGTGGTGGGCAGCTGCAGGGCAAGCTGCCTAGCTGGAAACCCTAGTTTTAGTCCTGTAGAGGGGAGCTGCAGATCACCACTTTTTTCCCCCCGCTTTTTCCTTTTTGGAGACAGGGTCTCGCTTTGTAGTTCAGGCTGGCCCTGAGCTCACTATGTAGCCCAGGCAAGCCTCGAACTCAGCAATCCTCCTGCCTCCCGCGTGCTGGTATTATAGGCCTGAGCCATCACTCCTGGCATTTGTGTTATGTGTTACTAATTGCTGATGGACATGAGTCACCATGGCCAGTATTGGTGTATGTGGTTACCTGGATTCAACCAGGGACTTTGTGCTTGCTAGGCAGGTGCCGGAACCATTAAGCTAAATTTCCAGCCCTAAATCACCACTTTTGCTGAATTTAGGGGCAAGACAGGGAAGTTTATGGGATTGAACCGGGGATTGAACTGAACTGGGCCCTCACAACCTGAGCAGTAGGCAACAGTAGCTTTTAAGGATGCTACCTGAGGAGAGTGTTAAACGTCATGTATGAGTGAGGACATGTGCGCACACATGCACACACATATTAGCCTCTTCCTTTAAAATGAATACAGAGCAAAGATGAGAGTGTGCCAGGGCAGCCCCAATGACAAGAATGAGGTCAAAGGGAGAGCTGGCTGTGGCTGTCTCAGGTGTTGGGCCACTGTGAGTGTCCGGCTGGGGTGAACCCCTGGGACTTGGGTATAGCAGTTAGCTAAGGCAGTGTAACAAATCCCTCTGAAATGTGGTTGCTCAAAACAATGAGCATCAATTGTTGCTCATAGTTCGGGTCGGCTGGGCAGTTCTTGTCTCTCTATATGTCTATAGTCAGCTATGAACTGAGTAAGGATCTCTGCTGATCTTGGCTGGGCTTTTGGAGCATTTGGACATTAGCTAGGGCTGGTCTAATACCTAAGCTGAGAAGCAGGAACAGCCTCTTGAGGTCTGGGCTCGGAACAGACTGCATTTCTGCCCCCTTCCACGAGCCGAAGCAAATCCCATGCCCAGATGACATCCCATGAAGAGGGAAACTCCCCCTGTCATTGGGAGGAGCTCAGGTCACAGAAGGACAGAGAAACAGGACCACTTTTGCCATCAATCTGCCACCCTGAGCCAACAGTAACCCTAGCACAGAATCTGCCAAACCTCAAGTTTTCAAGCAAATCTCAACCACTGCTTAGAAGACGGATTTTGCCCCAATACCCCAAAGAGACCTCTCCCTCCCGGAAGTCAAAACCAGGGGAAAACATGAGGACATATCTTAGGAGCCCTGGAAGCCAGTCACTGTCTCTGATGATGGGCGGGAACGAGAAGGGCAGGAGGCCCAGGGGAGAGGCAGGAATATGACCCGGAGCCCGGCCTCTGTAGAGAGCAGGACCCACTCCCTGAGGTCGAGGAGCCAGATACAATCTTAACACCTCTGATTTCCTTTGTAGCTTCTCCTGGGCATTAAGCTCGCACCACCGCCTGCTTTCAATAAACCATGATCTCTCGGGAAGCCTCCTTCAGCTTCCTCACCATCTTTTCCCAAATCACCCCCGACTCCCTCTGGCTCTTCACAGCCTCTTCCTTCCGCTCTGTCTTAGTTACTTTATTTATTGCTGGGACCACACAAAGTTAAAGCAAGAAAGGTCTACTTTGGTTCACAGTCTGTGGAGGTTTCAGTCCATGGTAAGTTGGCTCCAAAGCAGGGTGCCATGGCAGAGGGGCATCCTAGAGGGCAAGCAGTTCGTGCCATGGCAGGCACTAGGAAGGGATAGCAGTAAGCAGCAAGCCTTCCTTTTCCTTTTGTCTCATCCAGGCTACAAAGTTCACCTCTAGATGACACATTCATAATCCCAGTATCACACACCCTAGATCCAGCCAGCTCCAAACACCCTCACCGATGCACCTGTGAGGCTGTGGGGGCATCTGGATATAAACCATAACATTCTATCCCTGACCCCAAAAGACTTATTCATGTACCTTTACGAAAAGTTGGGTCCTAGTGAGAAGTTTTAGGTCAATGGAGATGTGACCTTGAAGGGAACCACACAGCCTAGTCTTTCCTTCTCCCATTTTTCCCTTCTCACCACTGTGAGGTGAGCAGCTTGCTCTCCCCCAGGCCCGCACCGTGGTATACTTCCTTGCCACAAGCCCACAGCAATGGGACCAAAGGGCCATCGACTGAAACCTCCAAAACTGTGAGCCAAATAATCCCTTCCTCCTTTAAACTGATTTATTCCCAGTAAGTGATTAGTTACTTTTGGAGACTGATCAATCCTCCAGTCTACCTAGAGAAGGGGCCTAGGAGAGCTAAAGAGAGAAAGAAAATAAAGACAATTTTGAAGTATGTGCTGGGAGCTGGCAGGTCAGTGCCTGAGTGGGCCAAGACAAAGACACCCTGAGGTAGCCATTATTTTTTCGGGTTTACACAGTAGGAGGGAGTATTGGGTGACTCAGAGCCTGGTGCTAATCCTATGCTGATGAGGGCTCATGTTGATGAGGAAGGTGAGAAGGGCAAAGCATTCTTATGAGAGTAGGTGGGATGGGATAGCAGGCTAATAAGGAATTTGTCCTTTCCCCAGGTGAAAACTCTCTCTTTTTTTATTACTACTTAGTTCTCAAAGAGCCAGGAAATCCTCTGTTTATGTAACCTTGCTCTTGAGTGTCACAGAATCACAGGACCATTGTGGCCCCAGTTTGTGACTAGAGGCCCTGAGTTATGTTTCCACATACCATAGCTGGCTCACAGGCAAGGTGACACTGGGTCTTACTCAGCCCTAATTGTAATTTCATTATGAATTGATTCTTCCACAAAATCATACAGAATGGCTCTAGACAGTCACAGTAGCACAAAGCTGACTAACTCAGTATCCCAGCTGTCTGGCTGCTTTCTCTCCCAGGACCCACTTCCTCACGCTCCTGCTGGAGGTCCTGCAAGTCTTCACAAATGCTATACCTGAGCTCAGATCTTTGTCCCACGGTCTGCTCCAGGGGCAGGCTCAGAGTCCACCTCCACTAGGGCAGCCCTACTGGTCCTCTGAAAGGCCCACACTATGTATGACTTCTGCTCAGCATTTATGTTATCTGGAAATGGTGGAGCTTTGGGCTCCTCATTCAGAAACCATCTCCATCCTTAGGAATTCAAACTGGAAGACACTTTGAAAGCTGTGATGATCCCAGTACTGGGACTCTTCTGCTTAGGCTGTGAAGGGCTCTTGACTGGAGGGCAGGGGTGATGCACAGTTCCATCTCTCTGTGTGGGTTTTGTTTTGTTTTTGGCGGTACTAGAGATTGAACTCTGGTCCTTGTGCTTCCAATGTAGGCGCGATACCACTTGAGCTAAATCCCCAGCCCTTGCAGTTCCAGCTCAAGTGCCACCTCTTAACTGGAAGATAGCTGGAGCCTTTTCCCAGGCTTGGGATGTGTTTGTGGAATCAGTGCTGCTTATTTTGAGCATTGAAATGGAGCAATGTCTTTATGTTGGCCACTGTCACTCTAAAAGCCACTTAGTTTTTCAGGGGGAAGTAAGTTGAATTTTTCCTTAGCATCCTTTCCCACTGAGGCTCCCTCTGCCTTTTGCTGAACTACTCTTCTTATGACCTGCATCATGCCAGACAGCAAGCCTGTACAGTAAGCATGGCCACCCATTTTAAGCATGTGAAAACTGAGGCTCTGAACTCCAAAGTGCCTTTCTCAGCAGTGGAATTCATAGGGATAGAAGAAAAGCTTTTGATGAGGTCTGTCTGAAGCCAAAGTCCTGAGCCTATCATTTTCTAGAGAAGGGGGCAGCAAGCGAGGAGCCCAACATCTCTTTTTGTTAATGAAGAAGACTTAGGCAACCGGTACCTCACATCCTTGGTTATCTTCTCCAACCAGGAGAAGTGGAAGGGTCTTTGAGGACCAGTGAGGGGTCTTTCCCCACCTCATAGCCTTCCCAGCCGTTCCTCTGCCACCCTGAGTTTCACCCTCCCCAACAGACTCTCTCATCCTGCTGTCACTGACTTGATGTCCTTGAGTATCTGGAGGCCATGTGGGAAAGCCAGAGGTGAATTTTAACTGGAGCAAGCGTGACTGGGGCACTTCCAAAATCCAGGCGTTGCAAGATGGTGACTCAACCTTTCCATAGCAGGGGCTGCCATGTGAGCCACAGACCACAGCATTGGCCCTGGGCCGCTGAGCAGGCAGCCGCCTGCCAGCTGCGTTTGGACTGTGCTCTCTCCCAGGGCTCTCTCTCAGCTTTCTCCCAGTGCAAGGCTTTCCTGTTGCCACACATGGGGCGCCTGCTGACCTGGACAGCCAACTGCAAGAAGCCTCAGGGAGGGACTCAACGACCACACTGTCTCCTGCACACAAGTGTAGCCTCAACTTACCCCTTGATGCCTAGCACTGACTCCAAGCCTGTGGCTAGTGTTATGTTCTGTGGAATGAGGCAGCTTCAAGAGGTGAACCAGCCTGATGAAGATATTCCTGAAGGTGAGGTTCATACTGGCTCCTCAGCTGAGAACTCCCCCCACCCCAAGGAGAGGTTCACTGTGGTAACCGTGTCACCTAGCTACAGACCATGCAAGGCTCTGATGGGCTGCCTAAGAGCCACTGGGCCTGGGTTCCAGTTCCTCACTAACAGAGGTCTTTGATCCCATTTCCTAGACTCCAACTCCAAGATAAGGACTCGTGTGGACACAGTGTACAGGGAATGTGCCTGGTGTACAGGTGTACAGCAGAGAGGCACACAGGGCAGGACAGGGAAGATATTAAGCAGGGATGTAACCTCAGCTCTCACCTGGCCTCGCCTGACCCACACGGACCCCTGGGGGTGTGAATGGTCCAGGGCCACTTCCCTGGGAGGGAACAGGCACCTGTGTCAGTCAGTCATCATCACCCCAGAGCATGGAGACTGGGACAGGAGAAGGGTTCAGTTCAGACCATCTCTGAGGCCATCCAGATGGTCTTAACTGTTAGGTGTGGCCTCAGCACAGGCAGTAATGGAGGAAGGGGTGCTGGCCAGTACTAACATCACCCCCAGGCAAGCTTCCTTTGGCAATGGACTCCTGTCCAGTGAGCAAGATGCTTAACCATATGGGTGGGATGGTTCAACTGGTGGGGTCACTGCAGCACTAAGACAGGTGGGGCCTCCGTAACCCAGAGCTTGGCGAGGTTCAGTGCAGAGGTTCATCTTCCATGTCAACTTACTTTGACCTCAGAGCCCAGATGTTTGGTCAAACACTACTCAAATGTCCCTGTAAGGCTGTTTCTGGAGGAGATTAACATTTAAGTCAGTAGACTTTAATAAAGCAGGTTGTGCTCCATAATGTGTCTGGGCCTCATCCAATCAGCTGGAGACTTGCATAGAATAAGACTTGGTCAAGCAAGAAGGAATTTTGCCAGCGGGCGGCATTCAGACAGGAACCAAACAACAGCATCTCCCCAGGTCTTCAGCCTGCTCACTTAGCTTGCAGATCCAGGACTGTAAGCCACCATAATTGTGGGAGGGGTTGAGAAGGGAGGCTATACAGTTGCATCATGTACATTATATATTACATATTGCCTCTATGTGTAAATATAGCACCTTGCCAAGTGCTTCTCACAACCACCCTGCCAGAGGGGATATACCCATTTTGCAGATGAGGAAACTGGAACGCAAGGTGCTAACTCATTTTCACAGGGATGCAGCACTACACCGAGGACTGACCTTCCCTGGTTATGTGCTGTCCTGACAAGGAAGTCATATAATCAACCAACATGCCCCAGAGGGAGGTTCCCAAGGTGCTCACTTGATAACATGTCTCCAGAACTGTGTGAGCTGTGCAGGAGCTGAGTCCCTGGAGCGGCCCAGGACTCAGCAGAACTCAGCAGTCAGCTTTCCAGTTCACACACCAAGCTCCTGTGACTGTGCAAGTGGGAGTCAAACCCTGGCCATGCAAAGGACTGAACTCCTTTTAAATTTTCCTAATTTTAAAAATTAAGGTCTAATTATTTTTAGTTGTATAAAGTTATGTATATGCAGCTGGGTTGTGTGTGTAACCCTACTATTTGGAAAGCTGAGGCAGGAGGATCACAAGTTTGAAGCAGACCTGCAGAACAGTGAGAGGTCCTGCTTTAAGGTTAAAAAGCACAACACTAAAACAGAAACACTAAACCTGCTGGAAAACTGTTAGGTAAAATTCTTGGAGACACTGGCTGAGGGGAAGACTTTATGAACAAAACCTCTGTAGCACAAGAACTAGCAGAAGGAATCAACAAAGGAGATCTCATCCTATTAAAAAGCTTCTGCCCGACAAAGGAAACCACTGGCAGAGCAAAAAGACAACCAACAATACAGGAAAAAAATCTTTACTAGCTGTTTCTCAGATAAAGGGCTACTATCTAGAATACATAAAGAGCTTTAAAAAATCAGCACCCCACCCCCACAATTTAAAGGCCCAATTCAAAAATGGGCAGCTGAAATGAACAGACACTTTTCAGAAGAAGAAGTAAAAGCAGCCAAGAAGCATATGAAGAAATGCTCAATATCACTGGTCATTCGAGAGATGCAGATGAAAAAAGCTCTGAGATTTCATCTCACTCCACACAGAATAGCTGTTGTTGCAGAATTTTAGTATATGTGCTGCCGAAGCGAGCACTGTTGTTGCAGAATTAACCAGCAACAAATGCTAGCGAAGCTGTGGGAAAGAAGGAACCCTTCTCCACTGTTGGTGGGAATGTAGACTGGTGCAACCATTGTGGAGATCAGTGGAGATTCCTCAAAAAACTCGGATTAGAGGTCCTAGTTGGCCCTGTTATTGTCCTACTAGGAATATACATGAAAGAATTGAAAGAATCATATCATAGTGACATATGTACACCCATGTTCATAGCACTTCAATTTGCGATAGCTCAGTCTTGGAAACAACCCAAATGCCCATCACCTGGAGACTGGATAAAGAAGATGTGGGTTTTTATAAAATGGAGTATTACTCTGTCATAAAGAATGATAAGTTGAGTCATTTATACTCAAATGGACATACCTTGAGGACACACTCATAAGTGAAATAAATAGATCATACATGTGTAAATACTGTATCTTTTCTCTGGTATGAGAATCTGAAGACATAGATTAATTCTAGAAGGTATGATAGATATTGTGAAATAGAAAATATTCAAAGGGAAAAGAGTAGGGGTAAGTAACGAGGGGAAAGAAAAAATATGATGTTAAAAAAAGAAAGAAAGCATATGTATACAGGGGTGGGGGTGGTAGGACAGGTAGCAGAATGGGTAAAAGTGATGATTAACTCAGTCATATACTGGTACAAATTCCCAATGTTGAGTGTGATCATGATGTGCATATAAAATATACCAATAAAGAATTTAATTTTTTTAAAAGCATGGGGGTGTGGCTCAGTGGTACAGCCTTTGCCCTAGGTTCAATCCCCAGGCACATGACATGTAAAAGTAACCCACATCCCCATTAGGTACAGAATCAAGCCCCATCCCCAAGATTCCCTCATTCCTCTTCCCACTTGGTACCTCCCTCCTATACTGTTCTAACATCTATCATCTTAGTTTTGCCTCTTCTTGAACTTTAACTATATCCCTGGAACTGAACTTCTTATAAACAGAACTGCACACCCCAAACCCTTTCATTCATTGTTGCTGCTTATATCAGCAATTTGCCTGGTGAGGGCTGAGACATATTCTGCCCATGAAAATGCTACAGTTTGTGGATTCTCTTATCCATCGACCTCTGAGTTGTGTTCAGCTTGGGACTATTCAAAATAAATTTGGAGGCTAAACAGTTTTTTCTTAAGATTATATTTAATTGGAGTTTAATTAGATTTTATTTAAGTGGAATTGCTGAGTCATAGGTAAAATGGGTGCTTTTTGTTTGTTTTTTTGCAAAGTGGGTGTTTTGGATTGAACTACATGCCCTAAAAAGACTAAGCCTCAGTCCCTGATTCCTATGAACATGGTTTTCTTCAGAAATGGTGTCTCTGTAATTGTGATTAAGTTAAGAAGAGGTCAGCAGTGTGGGCTCTGGTCCAGTATGACTGGAAAAGAGGGATCTGGACCCAGACACAAACAGGGAAGAGCCACGTGAAGACAAAGTCACAGAGGGACATCACCACGTGACAACAGAGACAGCCCCTGCACAGGACAGCTGCAAGCCAAGGGCCCCCAAGTGTTGCCAGTGACCATGGAGATCAGAAAGACCATGGAGTGGATTCTCTCTTAGAGCCCTGGACAGGGTGTAGCCTCCCATTACCTTGATCTAGGACTTCAGCTTCCAGAACTGTAAGAGGATACATTCCTGTCATTTATGGGCATGCTGCGTGTGGTGCCCAAGGAAATAAATACACTTTAGTAGTTACTGCCCAACAGTTTGCCAGAAAGCCAATCCTTTTTTTTTTCTTTTTTGAGACAGTCTCACTATATAGTTCAGGATACTGTTGAACTCACTATGTAGCCCAGAATAGCTTTGAACTGTTAGTGATCCTCCTGCCTCAGCTTCCCAAAATGCTGAGATTAGAGGCATGAAGATTAGATGTGGGAAACTGGTCATACCCTATACTACTCCCAGGGCCTTTCTCCAGGTTAAATCTTCTTACATCTGCACCACCGCCATAAACTGGAAGGCTCAGAGAGGATAAGTACCTTGCCCAGTGTCACACAGTTGGCAAGTGACAGGGCCAGGATTTGAACATAAACATACTGATCCAAAGCCCAGGATTTTATGATACTTTGACCTCAAAGAATATTCCACCTGTCACCACCTGTGCAGGCAGTTTCAGGCTGCTCCCCAGCTCCATCCTGCTGGCACACCTCAGGTTTCAGGCTGTGAATCATCACAGCTGAGACTTTACGAGACCTCTAATGGGCCAACTACCAGATAACCTGATTATGCAAAAAGCCACATATGAAACTCCCGCCCTAATAACCTCGTCATTTATAAGGAAACTAGTCTACCTTCTTCTCAGTCTTTGGCCGCCTGCCGATCATGAGGCTCAGTGGAGATTTTCCAGCTAGGCCAAAGCCGGGAAGCGCTTTGCACCCCCTGTGGGCTAGGCCTCCCTGCCCAGCCTCCCTCCGGTCTTGACCTCACTCCCTGTGGGGGTGGGGAAAGAGGCTGGGGAGGAGGCATGATGGGAGAAACCAGGACAGCAGAAGCAGGAGGGAGAGGAGGGGGGTGGAGCAGAGGCCTGGAGGGACTGGGCCGTCAGCCTTGCTGCTCTGGAGCTGGGGCCAAGGCAAAACCCAGGGACACAGGGGACAGGAGCCGCTGCCAACCAGGGCACCAGCTGTCCACTCTCCTTTAACTGTCTCTTCTGGCTTTGGGGTGATGGCTCCCTGTTTTTCTCTGATTCTCCTTGATTCTTGCCTTTATTACTGTTTCTTTTATTTTCCTCCCCATTCCCTACACCTCTAAAGCATTTTTTTTCCCTGGTACTGGGGATGGAAGGCAGGACCTTGTATCTGTGAGGCAGGAGCAGTGCCATCGAGCTAAATCCCCAAGCCAAAAATTTTTTGCAGAACTGGGGATCGAATTCAGAACCTTATGCTTGCCAGGCAGGCGCGGCCCAACAGAGTGACATCCCAGGCCCCTTAAGTATTTCTTGTGTGTCGGGTGTGGTGCAGGGAGCGCAGACGAAGGGTTACCACACAGGTCCGGCCTCCTGGGGCTTCCGGTGGAGTTTTCATCTTCCTATTCTTCCTAATGCTGATGCTTCCTGAGATTTAGTCGGCTGTGTACCGCTCCTCTCTCTGCAGCCCATGTGCTACAGTAGTATTCTATCTCCCTCTCTCTCCACCCCTCCGCCCGTGCTGGAAATGGTGCCCAGGGCCTGTCACAGGCTACGCACATACTCTACCCCTGAGCTCCATCCCAGGGTCTCTCCCACAATAGTTTCATCTGTTCTGAAGCCTTCAGGCTTGTTGTCCTCAGCATCCTATTCCTACCGTCTTCCGAAGACAAATATTTTCTGTTTTGCTTTCTGTTTCTGGTAGTGTTGTGTGAACAGATAAATTAAACTCTCTTTCTCCCAGAGTTCACTGTTATCCTGGATAAGAAGAATGCACCTAATCACCAGGCTCCGCCCCCTCACATCCTCACAGCAGCCCTAGTCCTGCAACCTGGGACTGTGATTTGCTCACACTCTTCTCCTGCTGCTCTCGCCCCAGTTCCCTGGATTGGGGTCCCCTCTCTTGCTGACTTCAGCCTGTGGCTCGCTTCAAACGGTAAGATGGGTGGAAGCGGGGTGCCCATTCTGAGCCCAAGACTTCTGAAGGTATCCTGTGTTTTGCTTACCATTCTTACATGCGTGACCTTTCCCATGAGAAGAACACACCCTGGAAATTCGCTGGCATAACCATGGGGCAGAGCAAACCCACCAGGCAGCCTGGAGCCCAGCCCAGCAGTAACACAGCCAACCCCAGGGAACAAAATACACAGGTTTATGGTTGAAACTCATTGAGCCTGGGGGCTTTGTGGTTGTTATATGGCATCAGGGTACCAATTGCCGATCGATATGACTGTCATTTCCCATTTCATACCTAAGAAAACTGAGGCCTGCAGAGGTTAAGTGGTGTTTCCAAGATTACACAGCTCATGAGAGTTGGAACCGGATATAAATAGAACCAACCTGGCTGTAGTCTCCTTACCCTATATGGACTCACATACAGAATTAGTGTTTTCAATGATCCTTTTATACTTTATTATACATGTGTGTCCAGTGTGTGTGTGTGTATACTCACATATATACATACATAAATACATCATATATAAATACATAAATTCATGATATGTCATGTCATTAGTTTACATATTTTTAAACTGTATATAAATGGTAAAGTTATACATATCATTCTGTAGCATGATTTTTTTCACTTGACATTATGTTTTTAGAGTCATCTTTGATTATATCCGAAACTTGTTTACTTCCCCTGCTCTCTCCCAATCCATGAATGTATCCAACTTCCTATCAGGTGGACATCCATTCCTTCCTTTCCAGTTTTTGCTGTTTTCAACTGCATTATAATGAACACTGAGTGCTCGTCCTGTCGTGTACCTCGTGTCCCCGGGTATGTGTGAAGCGGGATTGATTGCTGGGACATAGAGTCTGTGTCTTTCACTCTGCAGCGTATCGCAAAGTTTTACACCAATTCGCATCGGGCTGTGAGATGTGCACACTGGGTGTGTGAGATACTAGCTGGGGATGAGTTACCGGCTGATCCACCTCCTCGTTCCGGTGGATGGTATGGTCCTCACACAGACCCTCTTACAGTTGGCACGCTCCTAGTCCCACCACGGTGTACACGCCGTCCATAGCTCTCGGGCACCCCCTGGAGAGTTTCCTATCGATGCATTTAGTCAAAGTCTACAGCAGATCACTTGCTATGTAGTTCAGGCTAGCCTCGGACTCTCGACAATCCTCCTGCCTCTGCCTCCTAAGGGTTAGGATCACAGGCCTGACCCATCAGGTCTAGCCTTTGCTTTTAGTTAGGTCCAAAGGATTGGGGGGGGGAGTAGAAGCAAGGAAAGTCCCACTTCCTCTGGCTGTGGTCTTCCTGATGGGGGAACAAGAGAAAAACAAGTGAGGAAAGAGGAGGAAGGAAGAAAAAAGGGAATGGCTCCGAGGAGAGAGCAGGGTGCAGCCTCTCACAGCCTCTGCCCAGTGCAGGTGTGGGGAGCCAGAGAGGGCGCCTCCGGCCAGCCTCCCTCGGCAGGTGAGCGGATAACAAACGGAACCGAACACCCTGCGCGGACCCTGCTGAGAGGAGCTGACTGTCCCGCCTCCCGCCGTCGCCCACCCACTCACTCCCTCCTCCTCCTTCCTCCCCGTCACACCCTATTCTCTGACTGTGTTCACTAACTTGTCTGTTCAGCCTGGGTGTCTCCAGGGTGGGGACACTACGCCTGTCAAGTACCAGCTCAGTACTTAGTGAATGAGTTGATGGAGGAGTCTCACTTTGTACATGCAGAAGGTTTGTAATCAAAGACAAAACGCTTTATAGGAGCTCCACACTTATAATTGCTCCCCAGCTGCCTAGCAAACCCTGCCCTTACGCTGTTTGCCACAGCCCATTTCCCATAACAAACCTAGTTTCTCTTTCTTTTCCTCCCCCTGCTCCTGCTGTTCTGCAGTCCCCACCCTCTCTGGTCAGGCTGGAGTTCTGCGTCACACTCCCTTCCTCTGTTTTTACTTCCTGTGCACATTCTTGGCGGCCTGCACAGCCCTGCTCTATAAAATTATGGACTCCACCCTCACCCTGCCTCTCTGCAACCCCACCCACCTGTCTTCTTACTGCTCTTCACATCCTGCCAAGCTGCTGTCACTCTGGACCACATCTTACTTCCTCCTCCTTTCTTCCAGATGTGTGTGCGTGCGCGCATGCACACACACCTTTGGCCATAGGTATTGTGGCCAACAGAATAATGATGCTTCAAGCTGTCCACAGCATAATCTCTGGAGGCTGTGGATGTACTGTCTTGAACAACAAAAGGATCTTGCCTTGTGATATGGTTAAGGATGATGGGAGGGGAAATTTTTCTATATGATACAAGTTAGTCCAAGGCAGTCACAGGGTCTGTGTTCATCAGCTGTCTGGCACTGTGACAAAACATCTGAGCTAATCGACTTACCAGGGGAAAGGTTTATTTTGGCTCACAGGTCTGGAGGTTTCCATCCAGCTTCACTTGGCCCTGTTCCTCCAGGTTAGTGGTGACACAGCACGTCATGGTGGGAACACATGGTAGAGGAGGCCTGTGCCCCAGAGGGCATCCAAGGAGCCATGAGAGACAGAAAGGGCCCCAGGATGTCCTCAACTTCCTCCCATCAGTCCCCACCTCCTAAAGGTTCCCACCTCCGGCTGGGGACCAAGGTCTAACACATGGGTCATTACCCCAGCCGAAACAGTCACTGTGAAAAGGAAAGAGGAGGCAGAGACAGAGAAGGAGATAGGGTGACAAACAAAAACAGGCCTGGGGGGCCAGAGATTTAGCTCAGTGGTTCCTGCACCTGCTTTGCAAGTGCAAGGTCCTGAGTTCGATCCCAAGTAACCACATACAGTGCTGGGCGCGGTGGCTCACGCCGTAATCCCAGCACTGAGGAGGCAGAGGCAGGAGGATTGCTGAGTTCAACACTTGCCTGGGCTATATAGTGAGCTCAGAGCCAGCCTGAACTACAAAGCAAGACCCTGTCTAAAAAAAAGCAAATAAACAAACAAACAAACAAAAACAGGTCTGGGGGCTGAAGAGGGAAGGGAAGAGCAGGGAGGACCTCAGAAACCTGTGAGATTGTAACAAGTGCTCTGACATTCCACAGCAGAAGGGTGAAGGGAAAAGTATTGAAGAAACAATGGCTAAAGTCAAGTTTAGCATTAAATGAATGAATGAATAAATAAATAAATGCAGATTCAAGAGCTGAGTGATTTTCAAACTTAATAAATCCAAAGTAACGAGCACCAAGACATCACAGTCAAGCATCTGAAAACTAAAGGAACACACAAAAAGAACAGGATGTTGGGCAAGGGATTTAGTTCAGGGGTTCTGGGATCTGCCTGGCATGTGCAAGGTCCCAAATTCAATCCCTGGTGCCATACACCACAATTCTGGGTGTGGGGGCTAATGCTTGGAATTGCAGAGCTCAGGAGGCAGAGGCAGGAGGATTGCTCTGAGTTCAAGGCTAGCCTAAGCTACGTTGTGAGTTCAGGGCCAGTCTGAACTACAAAACAAAATGGGGTGTGGTAGCACAAACCCGTAATTCCACCTACTAAAGAAATTGAGGAAGGAGGATCACAACTTCAAGGCTAGTTGGCACCACCTAACAAAACCCTATTTTGATTAAAAATGAAAAGGGGGGCTGGAGATTTACCTCAGCGGTTCCAGCACCTGCTTAGCAGTGCTAGGTCTCTGGTTCGATCCCCAGTAACTACAAACAACAATACCGGGCATGGTGACTCAAGCCCACCAGCAATCAGTACCACATAGCACAGTGCTGGGCATGGTGGCTCATGCCTGTAATCCCAGCACTCAGGAGGCAGAGGCAGGAGGACTGCTGTGAGTTCGAGGATTGCCTGGGCTATGTAGTGAGCTCAGGGCCAGCCTGAACTACAAAGTGAGACCCTATCTCACAAAAACAAAAATAAAAAAAAAACTAAAAGGGGCTGAGGCTATAGTTTAGCATTCTCTGGGCTCAATCCATAGTCCATATGTGCACACACACACGCATACACACCACACACATGCATACAAATCTTGAATAGAGAGAGAAATGATACATTACCTTAAGGGGAAAACTATTAGAATGAACAACTATGGATTTCCCACCAGAAACTCTAGAAGTAGGGTGACTTTTTTTTTTTCAAAATAGGGTATTGCTGTGTAACTCAGGCTAGTCTTGAATTCATGTATAACATAGGAGGGCCTCAAACTTAAGGAGCTCCTCCTGTCTCAGCCTCCCAAGTACTGGGATTACAGGTATGTGCCACCACTCTCAGCAGCAGTAGAATGTTTTTCAAGCGCTAGAAGAAAAGACTTTCAACCCAGAATTTTCAGTGTTGGCATGGCAGTGCATGTTTGTAATCCCATCACTCTGGGAGGCTGAGGCAGGGAGATCAAAAGTTTGAGCAACGCATGAGAAATTTAGTGGCTTAGTGAGACACTTAAGTGGAGGTCTAGAGAATGTAGCTCAACATGGAGGTCCTGGATTCAACTTCCTTTACCATAAAAAAAAAAAAGGACTTTAAGAATGATGAGGCAATCAAGTATATTTGGTGCTAGAGACGCTGGTCTAAAATATATTCTGGGATTTTTTTTTTTTTTTTAAGACAAGGTCTTGCTCTGTAGTTCAGGCTGGTCCTGAGCTCACCATGTAGCCCAGGCAAGCCATGAACTCAGCAATCCTCCTGTCTCTGCCTCCTGAGTGCTGGGATTACAGGCATGAGCCACCAAGCCCGGCACTATGGTGTGTGTTACTGATTGCTGGTGGGCGTGAGTCACCATGCCCAGCATTGTTGTATGTGGTTACCAGAATCAAATTCAGGATTTTTTTGCACTTGTGAGGCAAGCACCAGAACCACTGAGCTAAATCTCTGGCCCCATATCCTGGGATTTTCCAAGGAAATTTTTCTAAACAGAAAGAAAATAATAAAAGGAAGAAATCTTAGAACATCAGCAAAAGAGAAAGAAGAAAAGATCAGAAATATGGGTAAATACAAATAACAACAACAACAAAATGCCAGGAATTGTGGTGCAAGTTTAAGGTCAGCCACCCTTGGCTACATAGTTGAGTGCAAAGTCAATTTGAGTTGCATAGTGAGATCTCATCTAAAAACATAACAATTATATATACATATATAACTTTTATTCTCTTGAGTTTATGACTGAAGCAAAAATTGTAACACTATCTAATGCTGTTCTCGACATATGCAGAAGCAGTATTAAGACAATTATAAAAGATGATGGCAGAAGGACCTCGGTAAGATTTGTGTGCTTCACTCAAACTGGTAAAATGGTGATGCCAGTAGACTGTGATAATGGGTGAAAGAGAAAGAGAGGCACCTAGAGCAAACACAATAAAAGTTATACAAAGAGGGGCTGGGGATTTAGCTCAGTGGTAGAGTGCTTGTCTCGCAAGCATGAAGCCCTGGGTTCAGTTCTCAGCACCAAAAAACAAAAAAGTATAAAAAAAACACACACACACAAAAAGAAGTTATACAAAGATACACCTTCAAAACCTTATAGTTAAGTCAGTGGAATGCTTAACAGTGTTCAACTAATTTACAAAATGATAGGAAAAAGAACAAATATGAGAAATAGCAGAATTAAGCCCTAAAGTATCAATAATCAGACTAAATGTAAATGATGTACCAATCACAGCACAGAGATTGGCATAGTGGATTAAAAGTATGCTTTAGTTACATGTTGTTAATAAGAAACTCATTTCAAATACAATGATACTTGCAGGCTGGACATAAAAGGATGAAAAGATACATTATGTGGATATTAAGTAAAAGAAAGCATAAGTGGGTATATTGCTCTCAGATAAAAATAAACTTCAAACCAAGAAAACTTACTATGGACAAAGAAAATTACATAAAGATAAAAGGACCTATGGAGCTAGGGATATTGGCATATACATAATCTTAGTTAAATGGGAAGTTGAAGCAAAGGATTGTGAATTAGAGGCCAGCCTGGGGAGCACAGTGACACCTATCTCAAAAAAAGAAAAAAAAACCAGCAGGCCATGACAGTGCACACTTGTAACCCCAGCACTTAGTAGGCTAAGGCAAGAGGATCACCGCAAGTTAAAGGCCAGCCTGGGCTAAATAACAAACTCAAGACCAGCCTAAACTATTTAGTGAGACTTCATCTCAACAACCCCTCACCAAAAACAGTAAATTAAAACTAGAACCATCTCAACTTAGTTTTTTTTTTTTTGAGACAGGGTCTCGCTTTGTAGTTCAGGCTGGTCCTGAGCTCACTATGTAGCCCAGGCAAACTTCAGACTCTAAGCAATCCTCCTGCCTCTCCCCCCAAGTGCTGAGATTACAGGCAGGAGTTACCACACATGGCATTGTGATATTGGTACTAGGGATCTAACTCGGGACCTGGCACTTTCCAGGCAGATGTCAGAACCTCTGAGCTAAATTCCCGGCCCTCAACTTAATTTTTTAAAGGATTTTTT